>CAXIVR010001580.1:27500-31345 GCA_964035755.1 Teleogryllus oceanicus
TTCCCCATTTTCCCCAAGCCCGGGGCCGATTTAATTTTTATGACCTATTTCGTGAGCTCAATCTGCAACTTGAGCTCTTTCGGAAGGGCCCAAAAGTCAATGTCTATGCACATCGCAGGGGATCCTCCGGACATTTCCACGCATTCCTGTCTCCCTACCTTCTGTTCGAAAAGCCTTTTCCCGTGTCTGATACCAGATAAAATTAACCGCGACCACTAGCGATTTGCTGAATAGTCATATCTTGTTTTCGTTCCCAACGGAAATTTCGCCGTTCTTCATTCTACTCTTCACCCCACTCTTCTCATACTCGACCCCATCCCACTCTTTTCCCAATTTCACCATGCATTCGACTTTTGGTTTGTTCTCCCGAACTTCGGACGCTTGGATTTGCACTTCTCCCGGCGTCCTTTGCGAATCAAATTCTTCACCGTTTTTTTTTCAGGACATCTGGTGTTGGTAAATTATCACGCGGTGCGATTGCACATTGAAAAGTGTCGTAACTGTCAAACTGTCGGGGAAACTTCGTTGTAAGATTACCATCAGCATTCATCTTGCGTTCGCAGCGAAATTAGTTCTGGTTACATTGTATAATTCAAGAACGCGGCTTTTCCCGTTGGTTTTTTAGATTAATTTCTAATTTTCTTCATACGGTGTGCGTCGTCTAGCATCCTTTGGTGGTTTATTTCGGTCGGACTTTACGGTCGGGAAATGTCTGACTGTACCATCAAGTAGGCTTCCACCCTCTGTTCTATGGCCTCGGTGTTGCTATTTGGTTGCTTCTGGCTCACATTCCTGTCGTTCACGTTACCCCAGCCATCGTTCTTTATAAAGTGCACATATTCTATATTTCCGGTATCGTAGTTTCTTATTTAGAATTTCAGCGCCAGACGTGTTCATTTTCTCGGCGTACGTCTTGTTTGCAACAAAAAAAAAAAAAAACAGTAACTTGATCTCGTCCATATTGTCTTCTCCAGCTAATCGCGTTTTGGGGCGAATAGCCTGTTAGAATTATAAATAGTACAGAGGCAAAGAAAATAACATACGCGCGTCCTTGATTATAGCTCTGGGAAGTAACATGATGCACAAAACATTAAGAACTCGATAGATCACATGCGTCCACAGCCACGGTTACACACACAGTGAGCACTCGCACGGAGAATTCAGAGAAGCAGCAGTCGAATGCTCGCAATATGTCGATTGGTAAATATCGAAGGATTGTATCGTATTTACATTAAGGATGAAACATTTAATAAAGTAAAACTTGCTCAATGCGGAACATGTATAATGCAGGAATCTAATGTGAACATAAATCGTGGTCCTGCCAAACGAAAATTACGCACTGTTTTATTGTATAATACTGAAACTTGTTTAATACGGAAAAGAATACTGGTCCCTTGAGATTCCCCAAGTTTTACTGGTATTACATGTAATAATAATTCGCATGTAGACGAAAAAAATACTCGACCGATTTCGCTGAGACTTTCGCACTATGTTCCTATTAGTATCAGGAGTATTTAAAGAGTGGTTTGAATTAAATTGAACATGTGGGGGCGTTGTTTTTGTAAAGTTAATCAATGAGGTGGGCCCTACGCCGATCCCAGAGGACGAAGTGCGATCTACGGATATATTTTTGAACTACACGCCTCGTTTCGACTCATAGTATTGAATAATATCGAAGTTGTGATCTAGAAAGCGGGAAGTCTAAACCAAATATTGTTATTCCACAACATTATTCGAATATTTAGTTTTTCAAGTATAGTGTAATATAGTAAAGTGGAGTTAATACATAGTTAATTTTCATTGAATAAATTCTCTTTATTAATCTAGGAATTTTACCATTACCTTGTCTCTTGATTTACGAATCAGTAGTTTTTGTCAAAAATGTCTTGCTTAAGGGCGGGAATATATTTTCAGAAAACGCCGATGTCTATAGCTAGACATCGGATGTTTAAGGGAATGCCTATTTTATTCTAGCCAACTTATTTACACGCTGATAATATGTGCACGAATCATGCCAAATGATGACAATGACAAAGTTTTATAATGCTTATTTTTGCTTATTTTGGCATAAATGCCCTTTTTAAGGGCTTTTTTGCCTGTTTATTATTTTTATACACAACGCGAAGATGTGGGAAAATCGGCGACGGTCCAACGTGACCATTCGTTACGAAATCTTCAATTCACGTCTTGGTATTTCAATTACGAGAGAATTCCTGAAAGTATACCAACTGATTTTTCTCCATTTCCCTATTTTATAACTACCAGCCATGATCTGAGAACATGGTCGAATGACAATACACCGAGGGCACCGAAATTGCGAGTGGAAATAAATATAAATTCTCAAAAGGTTTCAGTGTTGCTAGTGTTGGAATTCTAAAATATATACCAATCACATCGTTCAGATATTCTTCTTCGCATTCAAACTGATTTGGTCTCCCGGTCATCGCAAATTTGAAATTGTGATCCTTAAAATGTTACTGGTAATATGCAAATATTACTGGTTAATACAAACTGTTAAGAATAAAATGTAGAAAAGTTGTAAATATGTAAATATACTTTTACATTAAAATGTAGAAACTTGTTTTGTGCATTTAAGTTTACCACATAATATCGACAAAAATTACAATTTTTCATTTTATTGTTTATGTAAATTATCCTTATTTTTGACATTATCCGTGCCTTTTAGGCGCCTAAAGACGATTTTTAGTGCCTAAAGATTCATATCTGTCTATAACTAGAACGGTTATCTACAACTATAACAGTATTAGTAATCATATTCATCAGGTGGCAGTATCAACAGCTCATTACAAAAAATTCACATACAATACCTGTACGTTATGTTTACAACAGTTTGCCACAGGACATTAAATGATAAACTTCGATAGAAAAGTTTAAATCTCTAGTAAAATCGTTTCTGCTGCATAGCTGTTTCTATACAGTTAGAGACTATACTTAGCATCAAAAGGTGTTAATTATAACAGTGGTATTTAATCTATTATTTACCATTGAGCTAATATTTTGTTAACAATCCTTACAAAAAAAAAGCATTTTTCTTTCTGTTTTCAAAATGCATGTAGTATATGGTATAGGGTGAGAAATAAATCACAGAATTCATTTCTCTTCGTAGCACGTCACACACAGATTTCACTGTTTTTGACGTAAAATAAATGAAAATAAAATAGCATTGTCTGTTATGCCAATTGCACAATGTTATTTTATATTAGGTCTTAGTTTGATATAACTTTGATATGAAACAATTCATCTGTGTAAACAAACACTCGAGCTTTGGAAGTGTGTGGTTGTGAGGCCAAGGTGTTGTCTGAACTGTTGCAACAGAGAAAAAATACATGTTCTTAAAAACTACCCGTCGAGGTGGGTTGGTCCACATCCTGACGGGGGGATACAGAGACGGCTCTTAAGTATTCCTTTCCTTCACAAGTCATTTTTCTTCTCCCCATTGTACGTTCTCATTCTTCTATACCATCCTGTCTCTTTTCTTTTCCCACTTCTATTTCACTGGCTCCCTTTGTATGCTGAACGCCCATACATGTGTTTGCCGTGCATGGCGACCGTGTCGGAGGGATGTAAGTCCTGGCGGTTGAGGGCCTGTCTCTTTCCCAATTACTCTCCTCGTGCTACTTTTTCTTGGCATCCAGGGATACGTGCTCTTACGTATTTTGGGAACATTCCTTGTAGGTCTCAATACACTTGCTTGGCTACGGACTCTTCTAGACGGGCGGTCGGGAGCTAACCCTCCTGATCAACCGGCTTGGACTAGGTCTTGTACTGAACTCCAGGGTGAGCAGGGGATCCACGGCGGGGCAGCGCTGTGTTAACCCCACTAT
>CAXIVR010001581.1:0-14820 GCA_964035755.1 Teleogryllus oceanicus
ACAAACAATAAAAAAACCGCCCCCACTCGCGCGTGGCCTTTTTTTTTTTTTTTTTGCCTCCGCAAAGTAGAATATTTGTACAACGTAGTGTATTTTTTGTAAATATATTTTTTTTACATGCCATTTATTTATTTATTGCTTATTTTTTTCTTCGATTATTAAGGTAGTTTATACGAAATTGCTGTCTTCCCGTGCCACTGACGTTGTCTCAGAATCCTTCAACACATGGTAAAACAGTGCCTCTGTACCCTTAGAAGAACAATGTTTTCGTAACCGAAACCCTCACCCAAACCTCCGATGAAGGAAACCGAGTACTTCAAATACCGCTCCTTTCTTCTTTGCGGCGCAACTCTGAAAATCATTTAGAGCAGCGTGGTGGCGTCCTAGGACAAGACCGCCAACAATACCAAATCACGCCGACTTGACGGAAGGAAGGAAGGAAGGAAGGAAATGACTCTACAGCAAGAACACTTTGGGAAAGGGGGGTATTTCCCGCCATTTTCTATGTTTGGATTTCAAGGTCGGGGATAGCGCAACGCAGCCCCCACTAACAAAATTACGCATCCGAGTTGTTGACATTTGCAACAATCGCAAGCTATCAGCCGGCTCGAAGTGCAATGAGCCGGCCTCTGCCTGAGGAACCCCCTTCTGATCCGGTAACCCTTGCCAGGAAAGTATAAAATTTCTGGCGCCGAAACTGGGGACTCGCCACTTACCTCGAACGGTGCTGTCCAACTCTTTCGCCGACCTCGGTCGATTTCTGCAAGTCCGCGCAGGGGTAAAGGGTCCACGGCATCAGTCTGGGGTTAATTTCTTGCGCCGTACCATGCAGCATTGCCACTAGTCTCTACATTCCGCGCCAGTCTCTGTTTGGGGAGTGTCCGGGGCCCGCAGCATAGCACTCGCCGCGGCTCCCGGCTGGAGGCGACTGTGCGGCAGCGTGCAGTGGCGCTTTGGTGGGAGGCTCCGACCGTGGAGCGCTAGTGTAGGAGAGGAGCAAGGTCGGTGACTTAATGCGCGTGTGCGTGGGGCAAGAGGCTTTCCCTTTCATGTTTTTGGCGGTGGAAGGCTTCCTTCCACCCCAGGGCTTAAATAAACCGCCTTCGACTTATACTTATCTTTAGTCGGAGGGGCCTCCGTAACAACGGTAGCAAGGGTAGGGTGTAGTCCGCCGGCTGTCACCCAGGGCGTCCTGATTTCGTAGAAAGGTGTAAGGAATGCATTTTCATAGTTCGAATTTGCTATTGCAAAGGGAATATGATCCTCTTCGTGGCTGAAGTGAAGGAGTCTACTCGCGAGAACGAGTCGCACGTAACCTTGCAAAAATTGATTGATTGATTGAATGAATGATTAAACAAGTAAATAAATAGAGAATCCATACATTTAATTGAGATTTTAAGCCTTTTGAAGTAAATTTTTTAATAATGTAACTGAGGTATATTGAAAAGTAGTACATCAAAGATCCGTGTAAAACTCTGAGCGCCTCGATTTACTTTCGGTAAATCGATCGAGGAATATCAATGTTCTGACAGATTTAGACTAGAGGAAGTAATTTATACGCATGAGAACAGATTTATCTCTATCATATTCTCGTTACCGCGGCCGAGCAAATACGGGTTTTCTCTGGCGCACGATTACAACACTTTCTCGACTTACGAAGTAATGACGTGAAGGTAACAGTGTCTTTATTTTAATTTTAAAGTCATCTGACCTTACTTATCTATTAATGACTATAGCGGTTACAAATACCGTGAAGAATTCGCCCCACCAGGCACTGCCCATATGGGTACCCGCTTCCTCCTTTTCCAGTTGTGCGGAGTGGCACGGCGCTGCGCGGGCGGCGCGCCACCTGTAGTGGCGGTACCGTGGCCTGAGAATCGACTGAGGGGAGAAGGAGCTAATTTGATCAAAGAGGAAGCCACCATTCATTGGTAAATAAAAATACGTTTTGAATGGCAAAGAAACCTTCAGCGGCAGTTCGTTATGAGCTAAATGGAAGGTGAACACCATCAGCCGACCTTCTCGTCAATACTGTGCGCGGTGTCCAGTAGCGGAGCGAGTAACTTGAAAGTTACTCAAGTCTCCCAACATTCGCATTAATCTTTCGCCTTTTACTAAAGATTACCGTGTTAGGGGACTTTCAATGAGTCATTACTCAATTTTTTAATGCGGTCGTTCATTGGACGACCCAATACCACCGGAGCGGAACAGCGCACATCGGAGCTCCTGCGGGAAGAAGCCGTCGCCCGTCTTCGCTGCCCCGGACCGGGGTCGCCGACGCAGATCGCCGCCGCCTGCAAGATCTTCAAGTCTCCAGCGGAAATTTTCTAAGTCCGAAAATTCTTTTTCGGACTTAGTGAAGTTTCTCACCAGTCCCTTTAGGGACTTTGAAATTTTTACCAGCCCTTTTAAGGGCTAAAGAGCTTCAAAATCAGTCCTTTTAAGGACTAACTTCTGCTCTCTTTAGAGCAGCTACTTCTGTTCGGAAGGGCAAAATCTTTTCGTCTCCCCCTCTTTCACAGATGGAGAACGGAAAGGACGCCCTGCACGGACGGCCCCGGACGCTGTCGGACCGGAGCGCGTTGGTCTTCTCGACCAGCGATGTCACCGTGACGATTGCGCCTGAAGGTCTCGCCGCGCTGAGCAGCCACCATCACCACGGAAGAGCCGCAGCCCCAGCCGCCGCCACTTCTGAGGACAACGCGCCTCCGGCGCCGATCATCAGCAGGATTTTCCTGCCATTGACACAGCCCTTGGCCAAAAGACAAAGCAGCAAGAGCAAGGCCACGCGCATTGCGAACGCCCTCAAGGCCCTCATGGCGGCCGACGAGGACGGTTGCTTGGCCGCGGTCTCGACCGACCTGGTCGCGCTCTTTGCCGGGAGCCTCACGCCTGCTGAACAATCACAGTTCAGCAAGGCCGTCGCCAAAAACGGGCTCTCGGGTTTTACTCCGCCCGTCCGCCGCCTCCACCGACGCCGCCTCCGCCGACGCCGCCTCCGGCAAAGGCAGAAGCGCCGCCTTTCAGGCGATGCGCCGACCGCCGACGCCGCTCCACGCCTGCCGCCCGGCAGTTCCTCGCCCGCCTGTGGCCGAGGAGATGCAGGTAGACGCAGCCACTGAGCAGAGCGCTGCAGACGCCGCCGACGCGTCCCCGTTAGCCGGAAACGGCGAAGCGGAGGCTCGCGCCGCGGTATGCGCGCCACTCGGTGGTACGCTCGGGAAGAGCGCTGCAAACGCCGCTGACGGGGCCCCGCTAGCCGATTTCGGCGAAACGGTGGTCCTCGACGCCGCATGCGCGCCACCCCTGTCGCCGGTTCCTCCCTCGCCCCAACCGCCGCACTCCGCCCGCTCCACACCTCTGCCCACACCGGCCTCAATGCCCGGCACCTCCTCTGAGCCTAGGAAGGCATCGAAGCGCGTTCCGCCGATTATGGTTGCGAGCGCCGCGGTTCCTTCCGAAGGCGGCTTTCGCCGCTGGTTCGAGGAGGCGACGAAGGGCTGCGAGAACCCGGTCACAGGCAACACTGTGGCGAGTTTTTCCCCGGTCACAGGCAAGCACTGTGGCGGTTTTGGCCCACTTCACCCACGCACGTAGGAGGACGTGGCCTAAAGCTCTACGTGAGCGGCCCGCCTCCCGAAGTGTCGGCGGAAGTAGCGGACGACATCGCCGAGCAATGCCCAGGGAAGCCGAGGCCAGCCGTGCACCAGCTGAAGAGACGCCGCAACGGGAAGCTCGTGCCGCTCGGCGCATATTTCGTAAACTTGGCGCCCGGCGACGACGGCAAGTGGCTTTTTGCCTTAAGGGCGATCTGCCGCTGCGTCGCTCGCATCGAGGTCGCTAGGCGAACGGAGACCGCGCCGTTCTGCAAGCGATGCTGCCGCTGGGGACACACCCGCGCCTACTGCCAGGTCAGCCCACGCTGCATTCACTGCGGCGAAGGCCACCTGACAAAGGATTGCGGAAACACCCGCAACCTGCCGTGTGCGGCAACTGCTGGGGAAACCACTCCGCAACTACGGTGGCTGTAGCGCCCAAGGCCTTGTCAGCCAAGAGCAAAATTGCAAAGCCGGAGCAGAGCAAGAGGTCGCGCCGAAGCCTACATATCACAGCCCGCTCGCAAGGTAGATAAGAGCACTACCTTTGCGAGTTTGGTGCACTCACCAAAACCACACGCTGCCCAAGCGGCGCGCGAGCAGAGGGCGGCGGCGAACTCCTAATGTCCGTAAGGGCATTCAGGAGAGGGCCGCCCGCTCCGACCAACTGCGCCAAAGGGGCAAAAACACGTCACTCCTGCTGCCTCCGAGGCAGAGCAACTCCGCAAGGAGGTTGCTGATCTCAAGCAGCAGGTTTCCTGCACTCACCACACTTCTCACCACTCTCTGCGCTCAAGGACGTCAACAATGGCTGAACACCGAACGCAGGGAAACACCAGAACCCGCCCTCTCGCGGTAGCCGCCTGGAACGTCAACGGCCGTTCCGGTCACATGGACCCAGGGGATCGACGCATCATAGAGCTTTTCTGCAGTAAGCATCACATTGATGTACTCTTACTGCAGGAAACTAAACTTGTGAACGCCGATGACCTGGAGCTAAACGACATGGCCATCTACCGCACCGACCGCGATGCTCGCCATCGCGGTGGCGGCGTAGCTGTTGCTGTACGTCGTTCGATACCTCATCGCCCGGCAGCTTTACCTCGCTTAGCGAGGCTTGAAGCGGCAGCGATTGTGGTGGAGACGACGGAAGGCGAAGGCACGGTGTCAACATACTTAGCACCGAATCGCCCTCATCGAGGACGATTTGACACAGTGTTCTCCTTAGCACCTCGCACGGTCCTGGCGGGCGACCTGAACGCCAAGTGCGAGGAATGGGGATGCAACACCACAAACAGCAACGGGAGCTTACTTGTAAGTTTCCTGTTGTCTCACAACAACGTGATACTCATCCCGCCCTCCACACCCACCCGCTATCCCTCAGACCTCGTATGCGGCCGAAATTCTTGACGTGGCACTCACTTCAGGAAATATTCGGTCACAACACCAAACCCATTCCTTTTTCCCTTTCCGATCACATTCCCATAACCTTTGCAGTTGGTAGCATCCGCTCCTTCTGCGCCCAGGCAGTGGGTTCCTCAACCAACCAACTGGGATGAGTTTCGCAACCACCTCACTACACTACACTCACAAGTTACGCCATCAATGGATCTGCCAGAATCCATAGATGCAAGCTTACACCTCACAAAACACATACAAATAGCCCACAGAAAGGCGACGCCGGTCTTCTGGCGCCCGCCCGAAGAGGGTTCAAACACACTTCCTCCAGATGTCGAAGAGCTTCTGCGTGAAAAACGCAAAGCCAGACGACTATGGCAGCAGTTTAGGTGCCCTGCGCTCAGAACGCAGCTGCGGGAATGCGAAAACGCCTAAAGAGGCGCTCGCAAACCATCACGCGTCCGAGTGGGAAAAGCGTATGAGAGAGATCGGTTCTGATCACTCGTAACGGTCTTTTCAAACTTCAAAAGGCGCTAAGGTCGGTGCCTAAACTGCAACTGCCATACGTGGTTACGACAACGCGGAGGGTAATCAAACTTACCTTCTTCTCAGATCAAGCAAAGGCGGAATTCTTCGCCGACATGTGAAGAGAGGTTTGTCAACAATACACAGGTGGAAGAGAAGAGGAAACGGAGGACAACACCGAAACACTCACACACTGCACAGTCGAAGAAGTTTCGACTACAGTCACATGCTTGCGTAGTCGCAAGGCGCCGGGCCCTGACCGCATAGGCCCTCCCATTCTCAAGGAGGCCTTACCGGTCATAAGCACGGCGCTTACGCTGAATCTACAATAGCTGCATTACCAGCGGTACTTTCCGGAAAGCTGGAAATTTGCTAGTATCTCCATGCTTCCGAAACCCGGTAAGGATCTGACGGTCGCGGCGAGCCATAGGCCAATCAGCCTTCTCCCAATTATGGGAAAAGTGTTCGAAAGCTTCTCTCGCGCGAATACTACCAACTGTTCTCTCGCGTAATTTAATTCGGGAGGAACAGTTCGCTTTCAGACCGGGCCACTCCGCTTCATTACAAGCACTTTGTATGGCTCAGCAGATTTCCGCTGATCTCATACTCCACAGGATGTACCAGTCATTTATCTCGACATGGTGCAAGCCTTGACAAAGTGCCACACAACACCTCATAGAAAACTTCGGCGCATCCTCCACAAGATATAACGAAATCGCTAAATCTTTCCTCAAAAACCGCACATTCGAGTAAATGTGGGTAAGGCGAGATCCTAGCGGAGGATTGCGGCCAGGGTCCCCAGGCTCCGTCCTCTCCGCTGCTGTTCTCGCTCTATGTCAATGACATACCGCATATACCGCGAATACGGCTTTTCCTTACGCTGATGACATAGCCGTCTTAGCTAGAGGAATCAACCTCGACCACAAATTAAAAATACTACAAAAACAGATGAACTTGACGCTGAAGTGGGCGGAAGAAACCACTTGACTTTCTCAGCGGAAAAGTCACAAGCCATCTGTTACCTCGCCGCAAACACAAAACACACAAAACGCTACACACACCAAAACAAATTACAAACAAATTACACTAGGTATTCAAAAGTTGAAGTGGGCGCCTAAGGCAACTTATTTAAGCGTCACTGACTGAAGAATGCGCTGGCACTTACATGTCAGACGCATCCGATCGAAACTTCAGCAGAGAATACATTTACTAAAACCTCTTTGAGGAACCTTCACCTCTTGGGACCTCCGCCTGGCACTCTATAAAACGTGCTGCCGGCCAGTAGCCACCTATGCCGCGGCGACATGGCAGGACTACGGGAATGGAGTACAAGAATACACTTGAGTGTAGTTCAGAACAAAACTCTGAAACTCATAGCGCGCCTCCGTTTCGAAACGGATGAAGTACTCCAGGAAGGAACTCGATATCGAATCCTTCACTCAATGCTTGAGACGGCTCTTTAACGAAGCCTATCGCTTCCTCTCTCTAATCCAGCGAAGCACCAGCGCCGCTAAAGAAACTCGCACGACACGTTCTCGCCAATAGGACGCAGACGACAAGCTCTCCCCCGGATATATTGAGGGCGTAGAGTCCTTACACAAAATGACAAAGTCACGACAGTGACTAAAACACTTCAGTCAAATTGGCTTTGACTAAGGTCCGCCCGCGAACCTACACTAACTACTTACATGGCTAGCAGTAAAACGCCTGCCGCGAACTGCAAAACACTCCACTCCACTGACCTCGGCTACGAAAAAAAAAAAAAACGACCCAATACCGAAATTCAAGCAAAGTTCCATCCCTTCTTATTAAACAGTAACAAAAAAAAAAAAACAAGGCAAACAATATAAAAACCGTTTGCCCACTCCGCGCGTGGCCTTTTTTTTTTTTTTGGCCTTCCTCCGCAAAAGTAGAATATTTGTGCCAACGTAGTGTATTTTTTTTTGTAAATATACTTTCTTTTACATGCCATTTATTTCATTTATTGCTTATTCTTTCTTCGATTATTAAGGTTTATACGAAATTGCTGTCTTCCCGTGCCACTGACGTTGTCTCAGAACTTCAACACATGGTAAAACAGTGCCTCTGTACCCTTGAGAAGAACAATGTTTTCGTAACTGCGGAAACACTAGCCAGCCTCCGACAGCGGAAACCGAGTACTTCAAATACCGCTCCTTTCTTCTTTGCGGCGCAACCCTGAAAATCATTTAGAGCAGCAGTGGGTGGCGTCCCCAGGACAAGACCGCCAATAATACCAATCACGCCGACTTGACGGAAGGAAGGAAGGAAGGAAGGAAATGACTCACAGCAAGAACACGTTGGAAACGGGTAGTTCCGCCACTTTCTATGCTTGATTTCAGCGTCGGGGATAGCGCGCGAACGTAGTCCCCACTAACAAAATTACGCATCCGAGCTGTTGACATTTGCAACAATCGCAGTTTTCATCAGCCGGCCCGGAAGTGCAATGAGCTGCCTCTCTGCCTGAGGAACCGCCTTCATGATCACGGTAACCCTTATGCCAGGTAAGTAGCAAAATTTCTGGCGCCGAAACTACGACTCGCTTTCACTTACCTCGAACGGTGCTGTCCAACTCTTCGCCGACCTCGGTCGATTTCGCAAGTCCGTGCAGACGTAAAGGGTCCACTTGGCACCAGTCTAGGCGCACTTTGCGCCGTACCATCAGCATTACCACGTCTCTACATTCACGCCAGTCTCTGTTTGAGCAGTGTCCAGTCCGCAGCATAGCACCCGCCGGCGCTCCCGCGGCTAGGAGGCGACTGTGCGGCAGCAGTGCAGTGGCGCTTTGCGGAGGGTCTGACCGTGGAGCGCTAGTGTAGGAGAGGAGCAAGGTCGGTGACTTAATGCGCGTGCGAGCGGTGAGGCGTTCCGTTTTCATGTTTTTGGCAGGAAGGCTTTCCCTTCCACCCCCAGGCTTAAATAAACCGCCTCTGACTTATACTACTATCTTTAGGTCGGAGGGGGCCTGTAAGCAACGGTAGCAAGGGTAGGTGTGGTCCATGGCTGTCACCTAGGCGTCCTGATTTCGTAGAAAGGTGTAAGGAATGCATTTTCATAGTTCGAATTTGCTAGTAAAAGGGAATATGATCCCTCTTCGTGGCTGAAGTGAAGGAGCTCATCATGAGAACGAGTCGCACGTAACCTTGCAAAAATTGATTGATTGATTGAATGAATGATTAAACAAGTAAATAAATAGAGAATCCATACATTTAATTGAGATTTTAAGCCTTTTTGAAGTAAATTCTTTTAATAATGTAACTGGAGGTATATTGAAAAGTAGTACATCAAAAGATCCGTGTAAACTTCTGAGCGCCTCGATTTACTTCGGTAAATCGATCGAGGAATATCAATGTTCTGACAGATTTAGACTAGAGGAAGTAATTTACGTATGAGAACGAGATTTATTCTATCATATTCTCGTTACCGTACGAGCAAGATGGGTTTTCATGCACGATTACAACACTTTCGACTTACGAAGTAATGACGTGAAGGTAACAGCACCTTTTATTTTAATTCTAAAGTCATCTGACCTACTTATCTAATAATGACTATAGCGGTTACAAATACCTGTGAAGAATTCGCCCCACCAGGCACTGCCTACATGGGTACCCGCCTCCTTTTCCAGCTGTGCGGAGTGGCACGCGCTGCGCGGCGCGGCGCGCCACCCGTAGTGGCGGTACTGCGGCCTTGAGAATCGACTTGAGGGGAGAAGGAGCTAATTTGATCAAAGAGGAAGCCACCACCTCTATCTTCGGTAAATAAAAATACGTTTTGAATGGCAAAGAAACCTTCAGCGGCAGTTCGTTATGAGCTAAATAAATGGGAAGGTGAACACCATCAGCCGACCTTCTCTCGTCACTGTGCGCGGTGTCCAGTAGCGGAGCGAGTAACTTGAAAGTTACTCAAGTCTCCCAATATCTGCATTAATCTTTCGCCTTACTAAAGATTACCGTGTTAGGGGACTTTCAATGAGTCATTACTCAATTTTTTAATGTGGCCGTTCATTGACGACCTATCACTGAAATTCAAGCAAAGTTCCATCCTTCTTATTAAATGTAAACAAAAAAAAAAAAACAAGCAAACAATATAAAACCGTTGCCCACTCGCGCGTGGCCTTTTTTTTTTTTTTTTTTGGCCTTCCGCAAAAGTAGAATATTTATACAACGTAGTGTATTTTTTTTTTGTAAATATATTTCTTTACATGCCATTTATTTATTTATTGCTTATTCTTTTTCTTCGATTATTAAGTAGTTTATACGAAATTGCTGTCTTCCCGTGCCACTGACGTTGTCTCAGAATCCTTCAACACATGGTAAAACAGTGCCTCTGGTACTTGAGAAGAACAATGTTTTCGTAACCGCGGAAACACTCTAGCCAGCCTCCATGAAAAGGAAACCGAGACTTAAATACCGCCTTCTTTCTTCTTTGCGGCGCAACTCTCTGGAAAATCATTTAGAGCAGCAGTGGGTATGTCCTAGACAAGACCGCCAACAATACCAATCACGCTGACTTGACGGAAGGAAGGAAGGAAGGCACGACTCTACAGCAAGAACACGTTGAAACGGGTAGTTCGCCACTTTCTGGCGTTTGGATTTCAAAGGTCGGGGGATAGCGCGAACGCAGTCCCCACTAACAAAATTACGCATCCGGAGTTGTTGATATTTGCAAATAATCGCAAGCTATCAGCCGGCTCGAAGTGCAATGAGCCGGCTCTGCCTGAGGGAACCGCCTTCATGATCACGGTAACCCTTATGCCAGGTAAGAGCAAAATTTCTGGCGCTGAAACTACGGACGGCTTACTGTTCTCGAACGGTGCTGTCCAACTCTTCGCCGACCTCGGTCGATTTGCAAGTCCGCGCAGACGTAAAGGGTCCACGGCATCAGTTCAGGCTTAATTTCTGCGCCGTACCATCAGCATTACCACGTCTCTACATTCACGCCAGTCTCTGTTTGAGCAGTGTCCAGGTCTGCAGCAGCACTTCCGCCGCGCGCCCCGCGGCTAGGAGGCGACTGTGCGGCAGTGCAGTGGCGCTTTGCGGAGTGGCTCCGACCGTGGAGCGCCAGTGTAGGAGGAGCAAGGTCGGTGACTAATGCGCGTGCGGCGCGTAGCGGCAAGAGGCGTTCCGTTTCATGTTTTGGCGGTGGAAGGCTTTCCTTCCACCCCAGGGCTTAAATAAACCGCCTTCGACTTATACGCCACTATCTTTAGTCGGAGGGGGCCTCCGTGCAAGCAACGGTAGCAAGGGTAGGTGTAGTCCCGCCGGCTGTCACCCAGGGCGTCCTGATTGCAGAAAGGTGTAAGGAATGCATTTTCATAGTTCGAATTTGCTATTGCAAAAGGAATATGATCCCTCTTCGTGGCTGAAGGCGAAGGAGTCTACTCGCGAGAACGAGTCGCACGCAACCTTGCAAAAATTGATTGATTGATTGAACAATGATTAAACAAGTAAAATAAATAGAGAACTATACATTTAATTGAGATTTTAAGCCTTTTGAAGTAAATTTTTTAATAATGTAACTGAGGTATATTGAAAGTAGTACATCAAAAAGATCCGTGTAAACCTGAGCGCCTCGATTTACTTCTCGGTAAATCGATCGAGGAATATCACCGTTCTGACAGATTTAGACTAGAGGAAGTAATTTACTACGTATGAGAACGAGATTTATCTCTATCATATTCTCGTTACCGCGGCCGAGCAAATACGGGGTTTTTCTCTGGCGCACGATTACAACACTTTCGACTTACGAAGTAATGACGTGAAGGTAATAAGTGTCTTTTTATTTTAATTTTTAAAGTCATCTGACTCATTTATCTATTAATGACTATAGCGGTTACAAATACCTGTGAAGAATTCGCCTCCACCAGGCACTGCCCATATGGTACCCGCTTCCTCCTTTTCCAGTTGTGCGGAGGGCACGAGGCTGCGCGGCGGCGCGCCACCTGTAGTGGCGGTACTGTGGCCTTGAGAATCGACTTGAGGGGAGAAGGAGCTAATTTGATCAAAGAGGAAGCCACCATTCTCATTCGGTAAATAAAAATACGTTTTGAATGGCAAAGAAAACCTTCAGCGGCAGTTCGTTATGAGCCAAAATGTAGCTACGTGAACACCATCAGCCGACCTTCTCGTCAATACTGTGCGCGGTGTCCAGTAGCGGAGCGAGTAACTTGGAAAGTTACCAAGTCTCCCAACATTCGCATTAATCTTTCGCCTTTACTAAAGATTACCAAAATAGGACTTTCACGAGTCATTACTCAATTTTTAATGCGGTCGTTCATTGACGACCCAATACTGAAATTCAAGCAAAGTTCCATCCCTTCTTACAAAACAAACAAAAAAAAAAAAAAACAAGCAAACAATATAAAAACCGTTGCCCACTCGCGCGTGGCCTTTTTTTTTTTTTTTTTTTTTTTTGGCCTTCCTCCCAAAAGGGCCTTCAACACATGGTAAAACAGTGCCTCTGTACCCTTGAGAAGAACAATGTTTTCGTAACTGCGGAAACACTCAGCCAGCCTCCGATGAAAAGGAAACGGAGTACTTCAAATACCGCTCCTTTCTTCTTGCGGCGCAACTCTGAAAATCATTTAGAGCAGCAGGGTGGCGTCTCAGAATAAGACCGCCAACAATACCAATCACGCCGACTTGACGGAAGGAAGGAAGGAAGGAAGGAAATGACTCTACAAGAACACGTTGGAAACGGGTAGTTCCGCCACTTTCTATGTTTGATTTCAGTTGTCGGGGATAGCGCGAACGCAGTCCCCACTAACAAAATTACGCATCCGAGTTGTTGACATTTGCAACAATCGCAAGTCATCAGCCGGCCTGAAGTGCAATGAGCCGGCTCCCAGCCGGAGGGAACTGGCCTCATGATCACGGCAACCCTTATGCCAGGTAAGTATAAAATCCCTGGCGCCGAAACTACGTGACTCGCTTTCACTTACCTCGAACGGTGCTGTCCAACTCTTCGCCGACCTCGGTCGATTTTCGTGCAAGTCCGCGCAGACGTAAAGGGTCCACGGCATCAGTTCAGGCTTAATTTGCGCCGTACCATCAGCATTACCACGTCTCTACATTCACGCCAGTCTCTGTTTGAGCAGGCCCAGGTCTCGCAGCATAGCACTTCGCCGCGCGCCTCGGCGGCTAGGAGGCGACTGTGCGGCAGCAGCAGTGCAGTGGCGCTTTTGCGGAGTGGCCTGGACCGTGGAGCGCTAGTGTAGGGAGAGAGGAGCAAGGTCGCAGGACTTAATGCGCGTGTGCGTAGCGGCAAGAGGCGTTCTGTTTCATGTTTTTGGCGGTGGAGGCTTTTCCTTCCACCCCTAGGCTTAAATAAAACCGCCTTCGACTTATACCATTATCTTTAGTCGGAGGGGCCCCGTAAGCAACGGTAGCAAGGGTAGGGTGTAGTCCCGCCGGCTGTCACCTGTGGGCGTCCTGGATTTCGTAGAAAGGTGTAAGGGAATGCATTTTCATAGTTCGAATTTGCTATTGCAAAAGGAATATGATCCTCTCGTGGCTGAAGTGAAGGAGTCTACTCATGAGAACGAGTCGCACGTAACCTTGCAAAAATTGATTGATTGATTGAATGAATGATTAAACAAGTAAATAACAGAGAATCTATACATTTAATTGAGATTTTAAGCCTTTTGAAGTAAATTTTTTAATAATGTAACTGAGGTATATTGAAAAGTAGTACATCAAAAAAGATCCGTAAACTTCTGAGCGCCTGATTTACTTTCGGTAAATCGATCGAGGAATATCAAATGTTCTGACAGATTTAGACTAGAGAAGTAAATTTCATTACGTATGAGAACGAGATTTATCTCTATCATATTCCGCTGGCCGCGGCCGAGCAAATACGGGCTTTTCTGCGCACGATTACAACACTTTCGACTTTATTTAAGCAATGACGAAGGTAACAGTGTCTTTTTATTTTAATTTTAAAGTCATCTGACCTACTTATCTATTAATGACTATAGCGGTTACAAAATACCTGTGAAGAATTCGCCCCACCAGGCACTGCCCATATGGGTACCCGCTTCTCCCTTCCAGTTGTGCGGAGCGGCACGGCAGTGCGAAAGCGGCGCGCCACCGTAGTGGCGGTACCGTGGCCTTTGAGAATCGACTTGAGGGAGAAGCGGAGCTAATTTGATCAAAAGAGGAAGCCACCAATTTCATTCGGTAAATAAAAATACGTTTTGAATGGCAAAGAAACTTCAGCGGCAGTTCGTTATGAGCTGTAATTAGCAGAATACCATCAGCCGACCTTCTCGTCAATACTGTGCGCGAAGTTCAGTAGCGAGCGAGTAACTTGAAAAGCTACCAAGTCTCCCCAACATCTGCATTAATCTTTCGCCTTTTACTAAAGATTACCGTGTTAGGGACTTTTCAATGAGTCATCAATTTTTAATGCGGTCGTTCATTGACGACCTAATACCGAAATTCAAGCAGTTCCATCCTCTTACAAAACAAACAAAAAAACAAGCAAACAATATAAAAACCGCTGCCTGACTCGCGCGTGGCCTTTTTTTTTTTTTTTTTTTTTTTTTTTTGGCCTCCTCCGCAAAAGTAGAATATTTGTACAACGGTATTTTTTGTAAATATATTTCTTTACATGCCATTTATTTATTTATTGCTTATTCTTTTCTTTCGATTATTAAGGTAGTTTATACGAAATTGGGTTGTCTTCCCAAAAGATTGACGTTGTCTCAGAATCCTTCAACATACATGGTAAAACAGTGCCTCTAAAATTTCTTTGAGAAGAACAACGTTTTCGTAACCGCGGAAACACTCAGCCAGCCTCCGATGAAAAGAAACCGAGTACTTCAAATACGCCTTTCTTCTTTGCGGCGCAACCTGGAAAATCATTTAGAGCAGCAGTGGGTGGCGTCCAGGACAAGACCGCCAACAATACCAATCACGCCGATTCTGATGGAAGGAAGGGAAGGAAGAAGGAAATGACTCTACAGCAAGAACACGCTGGAAACGGGTAGTTCCGCCACTTTCTATGTTTGATTTCAGTTGTCGGGGATAGCGCGAACGCAGTCCCCACTAACAAAAATTACGCATCCGAGTTATGACATTTGCAACAATCGCAAGCCATCAGCCGGCTCGAAGTGCAATGAGCCGGCCTCTGCCTGAGGAACGCCTCATGATCACGGTAACCCTTATGCCAGGTAAGTATAAAATTTCTGGCGCCGAAACTACGGACTCGCTTTCACTACCTCGAACGGTGCTGTCCAACTCTTCGCCGACCCCGGTCGAGCAATACGCACCGAACGAAGTAC
>CAXIVR010001582.1:0-47189 GCA_964035755.1 Teleogryllus oceanicus
CCTGCAGACGTACGGTTCATTAAATACACAGAGTCGAAAACCCGACCACGCCCCAACTCGAACTCAAGACCCCCCGGTCGAGGCACGCAATGTAGGGATTGTGGAGTTCGTAAAAAACCTACATTTTTCTTCTTGTTTTTACGAAAATAAATCAAATTAAATCAAAATAGCGGTGAAATAGGAATATTTTCGCCTCTCGTCTCGTCAGATGTTCTTTCTTAGGAATCCCCAAACCCTGGAGAATACGATTACTCAAAGACTTACCAAGGAGCATTAAGTCTAACAACATGTCAGTGCAGCGAAAACCTAAAAGTATAGGATATTGAAAATGTGTCTATCGGATATTTCATTGGACTAGAGAAGACAAGAAAAGAGAAGGTTTCTGAAACAGCTCATACTGTTGCATCAAATATACAACTAAAATGGTTTTCAATCCAATAAATATTTAATCCAAAATATTGCACTCCTTTTTAATGTAGAAAACTGTGATTAATTTCTGTTTGGAAAAAAATGTTTGATGATGTAATTCGGAAATATGATATTTTTAACGATTTTCAACGATTGATAGGTTTTCATTGCTATTATGAAAAGGTGGCTTTCATGTCCGTGTAAATTGTAATTTTACATTGAGGTAGCTTTTCCAAGTTCAATCAAAGGCCTAGTAATTCCATCTGTTTCTTACATCATCTCGGTCAAATGATTTCCGTGTAAAAGAGGATGTATGGACATTTCTATTTTGCAGAAATCAGTCATACAGTCTTACATTAATATTAGTGTGCACCTAAATTTTTTCCCAGTCTTTTAGTGTCTATATTATTAATTTCAATGCGCACAGAAAAGCAAATTTAATCTCGGACAAATAAGAGGTATCAAACATTTTATTAGATGTCCAGGATTTTGGAAAACATTCAGTTGCGCCTATATTACTAATTTACAATGCCCCAGGAATTGACAGAAACATTGTAAGCTCGATCATGAGAGGGTCTATAATTACGTTAAGATACTCATTGTCATGTCCTAATTAACTCTCTTCCTGCATCTCGCTACGTCAGCGCTGCTAAAGGGTTATTAAGGATTTTGACAGATTGTCACATTGATGTGACTGGACTGTAACTATTGTAATGTTTATATACTCTACTACGTTATTGTAGTATTCGAAAAGACGGGTTATATTAACATATTTAACTTAATGCAGTGTTATACGATAATATTTTATACGTAGTCATTAAAATTCATGCAACATTTTGGAAATTCTTTTGTGAGTTTGTCCAGTAGCATTTTTGCTGATGCAGGACTATTTAATTTACTATTATTATTAATCATCTCATACAGTTATCGCATCGTAAACGTGATCACTTGTTAAATAAACATTCTTTGTTTATCAAATCTAAAGTATAGTGTTTAATGAGGAAGAAACTCCCAACACAGAATCAGTAAAACATCATTCGATTAATTCCTCACGAAGGCGTATCATTATTTAACTCAATAATGCGTATGAATTGATTAATTGAGCAACAGGAACCTAACTACCGTTAACATGAAAGCTAGTTATCAATGCAACAGTACACTGCATTTTGCAGGATCAAACAACAATTTTGCTAATTGTGCATAGAAAACATGCGCAGCACAAAGACATACGTATATCTATATTCTCCTAATGCGTTATACGTGGCTGCGTATTCATGTAGCCAAACCATACGTATTTCCTAAAATAAGAGTTGTTTCACTGAAGATAAATGAAAAATTCTTAAGATATTTTAAAGGAATAATCTTTATGAAATACGTATATCTGTTAAATAAGCCTTGTCGTGTTTTCTATTGAAGTATTATCTACATGTCGTTGGCATAGAACTGTTCAGTATAGTTTAGTCTTCATTTGTTTAGGTCCATTTGCTTTTGTGTATGTAACGAATATCGTTTTTGCAGGGTTTGTGTGCTTGATGATCAAGCCATTTGATTACATTGATTGGCACAGAGCGTTTTTCTCGATGTTTTAACTCAAGTAAGAATTCGTATTACTAATCATTCAACTCTATTGCTTTGAATTTCATTAGGGTTGCATGTCCCTTTAGACTCACTGTTTAGTAAACGTAATTATCATTCATATAAATTCTATAACTGACAGTTATATATTTATTTTAACTGATAACGAAATCACAGGATGTTTTGTTTCATGTTATTTCGGCTTGACGTTGGCATCTTGGTTTTCTGGTACCAAGTGTTCAGATTCCTGAGTGAGTCTGTATTCGCACAATGCGATTGTAAATGGAATTTTGATTGTCGTATCAAATTAATGATACAGGGGTAAATACATGTTATTTACGCGTTTTAGTAAAGGTGTATTATACTTAGTTTTATCGACAGAACTTCAATTATCATGGCATTAATGTCTTTATTCTAAAGGGTATACCCGGGAATAAGGCGGTGAAAAGACCCCCCAAAACCCAAATAGAGAATCGCGATGCTTTTTAAAAAAGAGTTACAAAATGATGTAGATTCAAAAAAATCAGCCCCCAAAGGCAATCTGTTGCAGAGATAAAAAAACGTGTTTTGATGTTTTTTTTTTCCCAACATCTATTGTGTGTTTTGGTTTGGAAAAAAAATGAAAGACGGAAACATAGTTCAATTTGAAGGTTTTTTTGTAAAAGGAATTTTTGCCCCAAAATTTATCAGAAAAATAAATAAAGTTTTAAATTCATTCTCCCGTGAAAACTTGGGAGTAGTCTCAATTTTTTCCCCCAAAAATGAGCCCTCCGGGGACTACTACTTTCACAGGAACAGTAACGATGAATACCCCAGGGAAAAAAATATATTCAGTTTGAAAATTGCATTTTTTGTAGCAGAATTAAGTTTGTGATGTTTGATAATGAAGAAAAAGAATTATTCTGAACCCTAAAGTTTTGGGTTATCAATTTTTTAAAATTCATCGGACGTCCGTCCGGAAACACCTCTAACAATACGACACCCTTAGTGTTTATTGACGTTTTTTTCATTTTCTGGGAAAAATGCATTAGTATCATTATATACGTTGAAAAAATTTAAAGAAATAGTAACGAAATAAAAAAAAGTAACATTATATTTTTTTTTTATTGTATAATGCAGTATTTTTCTCGACATTGTTTTTAAAGTTCCCGGACGTTTAAAATCTGACTTTTTAAAAAACGAAAAAAAACCCCAAATATCCATAATTAAATTTGGTGGTAACATAAAAAGGTGTCATTTTACTCAAAAAAATCACACCAGCGTGGCTTGAAAATAATGGGGAAAATGGTTATTTCGGAAAGAAACGCTTCAGGGTTTTGCAAAAAAAGGTGGACGATTTCGTTCTTCTGTAACGGCTAGGGTCTTTTGCTACGGCGTGGCGAGTCGGAAAACAGACTGCTTAATATTACCGAAGTAAAATCTACTTTGTCCATACAAAAAAAAACCCCTCAAAATTTTGCCAACCGACGAAATTTGGGCAATTTAAACAGTCCTCTATCAAATTTGGGAGATTAAATTTTCCCCCCAAGTGAAGTTCAAACTGAAAAAGTCTTTTCATGTATGAATTTCCCGGGCTATAAAAGGTCATTTCATGTCTCGAAAAAGTGCAATTTTTTTTGAAAGTAATTTTCCCGATAAGTTTAAAGGCTGAAACCCACTTTCCCAAAATCCCCAACAAAAATTTAAATTTTCCCCTTTTATACTCTTTCCCGTTTTTGAAGTGGGAACCCGAATAAATTAATTATTAATATAAAAAATATTAAGATGAATATGATGGTATTAATTTTTCACCTTCAATGATTATTAATTGGAACTTTTCATTTTTGCTTGCCCCAAATTTTTGTAGATTAAAAAAAACCTCCCGTAAATCCCGAAAAAATTTAAATTTTGTAAAAAAAAATCAACGCGTAAAAATCTAAAGTAACAAAAGTAATATTTTTTTGTTTTTCCTGAAAATTGTTTTTCCCAAAACCGCCCAATCAAAAGATTTTTAAAATTTTTTGGATAAAAAGGAACCCCACCCCATTTTCAGTGCAGAGGGGAAACCCGAGATAAAAAACAAAAAAAGGGGCATAAACGAAAAGAAAATGGCAGACCGATGCGTGAAGAATGATGTTATTTATTTTACCGCCACCCTTTCCCATAATTTCCCTAAAATCTTTACGGTCTCTTCCCCCCTTTTTAACTATTTTCCATATATCATCCAAAAGCTTTTTTGTGCCGTTTGGGAACGTTCATGCAAAGAGCCAGTCGAAATACCGTGTATTTTTACCCCGGGGTATTAGACTTTTTTGTTATGGAAAATGTCGTTGTCACCCATTTTCTTTTCCCATGTTCTTTTGTATTAAATTTTTTCTCCCCCTAATTGGGGAAATTTAAGGATGGAATTTATATTCCCTCTTGGGGTATTTTCCCCAAAAACGTCTGGTGAAAAGTCCAAAGGGGAAAAAATGCGGCGGAGGTTCCCCACATTTTGTTTCCCCTAAAGGGCCCACCAAAGACAGTTTTTTGTAATAAAAAGGCAAACCTGGGGAAATAATTTTCTATTTTTTAAATTCCCATTATCAATGCTCGATTAAGACATATTGAAAAATTTTTTTTTCCCTCCCCCCTTACTCCCCATCAAAAAGAGCGTTCTGGGAACGAAATTAGTCATTTCTTTTTCTTTTCTCGGGATGACATTCAGTGAAAACCGGTTTGTTGTAGAAATTTGGGTTGATTTGTTCCCTTTCTAATATTAATTAAACTAATCGGGGCATTAATAACAAGACAAAGTAAAACAAACAAGTAAAAGGATAGGGAAGGTGCGGGGTTGTTTGCATATCCACCTGTTTTATAAATTAAGTTTGCAAGTGACAAATACATTAAAAGAGAAATTTTTAAAGGTACAAAAAAATTGATTCATGTCAACCTCATTCATTTCACATAAGATATTATCCCATGAATCAACTGAGAAATGTATTAATAAAATTAAAAATTTTGTATGAAAAAAAGCAACGCGGTTAACGGTGATAAGTGGATTATTTTACTTGTTTGTGAGCCCCTGAAATTACCAGGAATTTATCAAAGTTTCGGGTCATTGCAATAATTTCAGTCATTGCAAACGCGTTTGATTTTTATAAATAGAATGAATTTTTCCCCAGTGTAATTAATTACTATCGTTGATTTAGGAAAACGTCGACCTTTTTATACAGTTTTTTTAAAAAATAATATAAATTTACGGATTGGTACAACCATGTACGAAGGCATAGTATGAAATTATAAACACGGAGGCTTTTTTATTATTCCCCAATAAAATTTTTGAATTCAACCCCTTGATCAACAGAAAAGTCTTCGATTAAAACTGATAATTCACTTTGTCGTCCATACTGCCGGGAGTTCATTAGTATGGACGAGGAAACATATAAAACCTTTCTGTCCATTAAACAACATCTCCATATGATCAAGTTGAAAAATGATCACTATTCAGAAATTTCCCTACAAATTAAGGGTTTTTTTCCCCCCTCGCTTTCGTTCCATTAAGTGAAAATGATCCCAGGTCCCCCTTTATAATGTTGATTATCAATTAACAGTTTTTTTCCTTTTGTTTGTCCGAAGCCGCTCCTAATCATTATAATAATTTTTTTTAATCTAAAAACCTTTACATTCAAATTTTGCTTAAAATCAAGCCCCAACCATTTCAGGAGCCTATGATATAAATATTGGTTTTTTTAAGTACAGAAATGTCACTAAATGAAAGAAAAAAAAATATTAAAGTAAATTTTTCCCATTTTAACGTTCTTTAGAAAATTTAAAATTTCCCCCTTGAAAGGTGCATATTATTAAGGATTTCCGGGCGGGAAACAAAAATTGAAAATAAGCCTTAAAAAATTTTTAAACATACTTAGCCTAGAAAAATGCTTGATTTTTTTAAAATGACAAAGCCGAAATATGCCTCGAAAGTTGATTTAAAAAATGCTTTCTTGAAACTTTTGGGATTGCAAAACGCATAGAAACCTCCAGAAACATAAATTGCTTATTATTTACGAAACCAATGATATATTTGTTCAGAAAAAAAAATCTACCGAGAAAAAAAAAAGGCGGACGAATTGTGAAAATTTGGGATGTTTTTTTGTTTCTGGTTTAATTTTTTTCTTTCAATAAATCCCCCGAACACGTTATGTAGTCAGATTCCAGAAATTGGGGGACCTAGATCCCAAAAAATTTTTTTCAAAGGGGTCTGACTCTGTGAACATCATTCCCCCAAAAAACTATACGTAGACTGGTACACGCCTTATGTAGGCGGTACCATACCCCTATACCATATCGTCCAAAATTAGATTTCCCCCTATCGGTCTGACTCGACCCAAAACCTCCTTTTTAAAAAATATTATTTTATTTTGGGGGGTTTTTTACATTAACCCGAAAAACATTTTAAAAATTTTTCCCAAAATTTACTTAAATTTTTTCTTTAAATGTTTTGAAAGAATAAGTAAAATACACTTATAAAATGGCATGGATTTTTTTTTCACTGTTAAAAAATTTTTAAAAGTTTCAAAAGGTTGAAATTTTTTCCCGGGGTCTTCCAAAAAACAAAAAAATTGAAGAAAAAGATTACCTTCAAATGAATTTTTTTCATAATTATTTTTTTATTAAATTCATGCCATTTTTTTTAATTTTGGCGTTTTGCGAAAATTTTGGGTGAAATAAGTGCAATGTGACGAAATATTAAAAAAAAAGTATTTCTAAGAACTTGAAGGGATTTTTTGTAAAAAGGGCCCGAACTTTCCCCGAAATTTTTCAGGTACGTTTAAAACTGATTTGCTCAAAATAGGCCCCAAAAGTTTTCCAAACTTTTTTGAGGATGGTACTAATGCAGTCTTCAAGATGACAAAAAAACTTTTTTTAAGTTTTCATTTTTTTTAAAAATTTTTGCAGATGTTTTTTTTGAAATATTTTTTTCACGCCATTAATATGCACTTTTCCCAGCATTTTGTATACATTAGTTCTTTTTGGGGGTAATCCCAAATAAATTTCCCCATGTCTTTTTGTCAAAAAATTTTTAAAAGGGTTTTTTGGAAAAATGTCTTTCAATTTCGCATTTAAGTAACGTTTAAAAAACTTTTTTCTGAAAGACAGCAAAAAATTTCAAAAAACATCTCCATAAAAGGATGAGGTTTTACTCTTGAATTATTCTTAAAAAATTTTGGTTTGTACCATTGGAAATAAAAAATTGAGGATTTTTTTTGTAAAGTACGTAGGGCGGCGAGAGATGTCTCCCGAAAAAGAGGATGGGAAAAAGGCCCAAAAAGCTTCCCCCAGCCCAAAAAAAAACCCACAATGAGAAAGTTCGTGTCTTTCCCTGAAAGCACCACTAGTTATTCATTTTTGTATAAAATTTTTACATCAACCCCCAAACTTCCACATTTAGTAAAATTACGATGATAAAACGGTAGAGTCGCATGCCTTTTCCAAATCTAAAAACGTTAATTAAAGTAATATAACTGATAAACCCTTTTTGTTCCATACGTCACATAATAGCTTTTGCTTTTTTAAATAAAAAAAGTTAAATTATGGAGTTAAAATAATTGTAAAAAAGAATAACGCCGTGTTTCCTGACCGTTTTCTGGAAGTACCCTAGCAAACGTTAAATGGGGATGTTGTAAGCAGGATTTTTTGACGGAACGCCACGGAATGGCGTTCCGGTCCCGGGGGAATAATTTTTAAATTAGATAATAAATATAAACCTTTTTCCCTTTAAAACCCTAATTAAATTGGGAGCTTTCCCCGGGCCCTTAAAATTTTATAAATAAATTTTGGTAAGAACCCGTACGTCATTAATTTGAGTATACCTATATATTTATTTTTTTGTTTTCTCATCTAATATTTCCCCTTTAAAATATGCGTTTAACTATAAATACTTTAATTTTAAAAAAAACAGTTGAACATACATTACATAATTATTTTTGTTTGTTATTAAATAAAACTCATATGCCAAAAGGGGTTTTGGATATGAAATTTGAGTTGTCTGGAAAAAAGAAACTTGTTGGATTAAAAGAGCGACAGTTTTAAATATTTTTATTTTTAATATTTTTAATATTTTAACATCTCTTTTAAATGTTTTTTTTGCACCTTTATGTTTAATTTTTAATTTACACGAAAAAAAATTAAAATCTAATTTACATGAAACACTTTGATTTTTTTTTCCCTCAATTGCTTCCATGTTCCTCTCACTAAAAACACCCTTACATTTCCACCATAATTTTCCTGGATTTCATCCTACACTTGCCCTCCAGAAAACACTTTCCCAGAAACCAATATAATGCCCATTTTGCTTACAGATACTTTGCGTTTTCCCTTTCTTAAAAACAACACTCTAAACATTTTACGCAGTAATTTCAATTCAAAATATCTTGATCGTTTCCCTCCCTTAAAAACCCTGGGGGAAATATTCCTCTCTTTACGGGAGGTTCGAAACAAGTAAAAAACAAAAGGGGGAGTAGAAGAGACAATGAAGAGACAATGTGGAAACAAGGGTTTGATAGACAAGACGGTGACAGGCGGGCAGGGAGGGGGTAGGGTAAGGTTAGTGCGGGGAAAAGAAAAAAAGGGGTTTGGGAAATAAATGGGATAGGTGGGGAGGGGGGCAAGCACAGGGGCAGAACAGGGGGGGCGGGGGGGGGGCAGAACGGAGAGCAGGGCAGAGGCAGAACAGAGGGTGGGGAGGGCGGGGGTAGGGGGGCGGGGCAGACCCCCAGGGGGGCAGAGGGCGGAGGGGGGCAGAGGGGGGGCCCGGACTCAAGGAAACGCATGGGGGGGGGAAAACATATATGGAAATAGTGCCAGGAACGGGAGAGGGTTTTGGAGGGAAGGGTTGGCGGGGGAAGAAACGGGGCAGGACACCTAAAGGGGGAACGAACGGGTGGCAGGAAAAAACCGGGAAAAAAATGGGAACCGGGGTGTTATGGGGGATAATAATTAATACATTGGGGCATATGTTTAAAGGGTTTCCCGGGAAAAAATGACCCGGAGCCGCAACCCGACAGAAAGGGGGCAACGACCCCCGGAGGGCCCCAAAGCGAAGGGGGGAAGGCGGGCCCGCCCCTTTTGGAGTCCCAGCACCCCCAAACCCATGCGACCCTCCCGTGGAACCGCAACGCGCGTAAGCATATGGAAAAAGCCGTCCAGCAGATTATTTCGGGTAAAGAACACGGAATAAACGCATTTTATCCCCACGCACACCCCTTTGTCCCCGAGGAGGGGACGGGTCTCTCGGGGATAAAAGGGGGACTCCACCTTCAGGAGGGCCCTACCACGTAATGCCACGTTTTTTTTTCTTTCACCCCCGGGAAAAACCCCCCAAACTGGAAACACACACTTGGGGGGCCTAGGGGGGGCCCAAACCCGGGGGGCCTTTTTTCCCCGGGAAAAAGGGTAGTTGACCCCCCAACCAATTTGCGGGAATAAAAAAGGGGGAGGGGGGGGGATATATTGGAGGCCCATTTCCAAAAAGTCGGGCCAAAAAAAGGTTGAACGAAAAGGGACCCGATTTTAGAAAAATTTTCAATTTTCTCCCCCGGGAATTTTTCCCTTGCAAAGGGGAAAAAAATTTTGGTGGGCAACGGGGGAAAAATTTTTTGGGGGGGGTTTAAGGGCAGGGGGGATAGGCTCGGGCCATCAACGGGATGTCATTACAGCGCCTCTGGAGGTCCTGGGTTTTTGAGTCCCGACGGCGACAGGATTTTCGACTCAAACCGATTTAAAAGGAAAATTCTGGCGGCCGGCCGCCCCGGATTGGTATTTTTCCGTGGTTTCCCCGATTAACACCAGGCGAATACCGGAGCAGTACGCTCCCAAAACGGGCCACGGACCGCGCCCCGATCTTTCTTCCTTTCCTTGTCCTAACCTCCCCACACATTTAAAACCCAACCGGCTCTACATTTTCCCGGGGGAGACCGGTCGGAGTTTTGGACCCTGCCCGGCTAGAGCGGGCCCCCCGGGGGGGAGAGTCCTGGTTGGAAACCCCCGGCCGACGGTGGTCGGCGGGGGACCCGCCATCCAAGGGGGAAAGATCGCCACATCTCCCGGGCAAAACCTGCCCCACACTAAGGGGACAAAGACCAAACCCCGGAAACACAAAAAAATCAATCAATCAATCAAAGGGGAAAAGGGGGAACGGTTCCCGGGTGATGGCCGGGCCCTTGACGGGGACAAGACGGGGCAAAAGAAGGAAAAATTGGGCTTTTTCCACGCCAACGAGCTGGTTGGTGGGCCCCCGGGGCAAAATCTTGTGGGGGTGTAGATCGAGCCTGTACGGGTAAGAAAAATAGCTTTAGGGTTTTATTGTCATGTTTTAAAAGTTTATCATTTTTTTACGTAGTCAATATTTCAATTAATGTCCAATTCTAATTGAAAATGGGAGACCGGCAGGTTAATTTTAAAAAATGAACAGGGCGGTTGATTTATCGATTCGTATTTTTCATATGACATTCACTTGGCGAGTTCGCGGGAAAACCCGAAAATTCCAGAAAAAAGAAGGCACGAGCGACAAAATTATATATATATATATATAATGAAAAGAATAGTTCCCCACGTTTTCTTTACACGTGATGCTGCGTGAAATATTGGGTTTTTATCTTTGATTTCCCTATTCGGGGGAAGTCAGTTAAATTTAAATGTGTTGAAAACCTTTTTTTTTTATAGATATCATCAGTTACATAGATTACAATGAGGGATTAAATTATTTTGATCTTAAAATTTTTTTGGGAATTTTTTTAAAATATGCCATTAACACTACGTAAGGTTGAACTTGTCTATACCTTCATTCAAAAAGGGAAGTAGTAAATTTTGGGATACATGAAGACTTATTCCACGTTCACTTTTCCCCATGTATTTTTAAATTCGCTTTTTAAATTTTTAAATACTTTAATGCTGGATGCTTCTTCTTCCTTATTTTAGTAGTTTTAGTAGTTTTAAGAGAAATTTATTTCTTTAAAAACCCCCACCTTTCAACTTAAAAAAATAGAAAATATATTTATTAAGCACCTTGATATTATTGGCAATTTTTCTTGTATGAAACCCAAAATCTACTTTGGTTAAGCAAAAACGAAAACCCTTAAAAAAATTGAACCAAAGAAAACATTTTTCCCCATTTCAACACCCAAAAGTAACTACGGGGGATCTGTTGAAACGTTTACATTTTGATAAATTTCCCGGGCCATGAAAACTTCCTTTTCCGGGGGAAATAAGGGACAACTTTACCGTGACGTATTGTTTTTGCCTTACCCCAAATTAAACTAATGCTAAAGAGTAAACCCAATTACTTAATCATCGTAACTAAACAAATGCACTTGAGCCTAGATGCTTTGTAAATTTCCCCGCCAGCAAAACAGGGAAGATTTTATTATGGGTTTTGAAAACAAAAATATATTTTTTTGGAACAAGAATGGGGGCCAAATTAAATTTAAATATGCTGATCAAATTTAAAAATTGAAATAAATATATTGCTTTGTATTTAAGGGGGGGGTATATTTCGATTAATGTTGAAATCCATTACACTGTATTGGATTTTCTTTGGGATGTATCAAATTTTTTTTCTTCTGTAACCATTTACGGTTAAATAATATACGTGCCTTGAAAAATTTTTTCCCAGCCGCGTTTTTTGAACTCTTACTAACAAATATTGAGCCCTTTTAAAAAATACTTACCGTTAAAACCCATATAGAAGAAACCCTTAATTATTTTCCTAATTGCGAGTTACATAGTTCCCCCATATAAGGAAATAAGCATTTCTACTAGTTACTAAAACAACTTCTAGAAAATTTCTGGTTCTACATGTTTCTAAACCTTATCTATATTTTAAAATTTTTTTTTTAAAGATACTTTACCCTCTTTTTGGGGAAACCCAAATTTTTTGGGACATGAAGAAAATTGCACATAAGGTGTTCAAAGAATATATTTCCGTTTTAAAGAATTTAAAGAAGAATCTAAGAATCTAAAGAAGAATCTAATCTTTTAAAGAAGAATCTATGTCTCGTTTTATTTTCCCACCAATTTAAACTTATAAAAATCAAACGTGAGTAAATGCGAATTCCTTTTGAATTGTATAAAATATCCTTTCATTTTGTTTTTCAATTTACGTCCACAAGAAACTAAATTGGTTTACATACGCTCATGTTTTGTATTTGTGTTCTACGGTTATTGTTTTTACAGTATAAACGTTATTGAAGCGGAAACAAAAGACGAAACAACGTGATAATTGATTATTATTTTTATTGTATTTAAAAAGGTTTAAATTGGGCATCAACCCAAAAGCAACATATTTTTAAATTGAAATCCAGAAATAGGTTGATAAAAATACGTAATCAAACCACTTTTATCGTGGTATTTTTTAAGTGGCAGTTTTTCTTTCTTTTTTAAAAAAAACACTACCCTTTTAAAATTTTTTGGAACCCCCGTTTTTGAGGGTCTAATTTTTTGAAGATGGGGGCTTTTTCCAACCCCTCAAAAATGACCAAACATCAGCGGTCACAAATTTAAATTCCCCCCTGATCACCTCACGAAACCCCCTTCCCTTGGTTGCGTCGGGATCCGGGCGGACCCGGGGGTGGGTTCCCCCCCCGCCCCCTCGCCGGCTTCCCTCCTCCCGACGTCACCCTGATCCTGCGGATACGGCAGCGAACCCCCGCAGGTCCCTCTCCTGCTCCTCCCCCTCTCCCTCCCCTCCCCCTCCCCCTTTCCCCCTCCAGCCAGAGCCGGGGGGCACGGGGAACAAGTGCCCCTCCTTTGAGCGCGGCGAAACCCACAGGAAACATGCCGTGAGCAGAATCCTCGAAAAGGGAAAACCCCTTTTGGGGAAAGGGGGCCCTTTTACCCCCTTCATCGACAGCCCCCGCGAACGCTCCCAGCGCTGTTCAAACCCCGCGTGCACGAAGAATATCTTTTTTTCTACCCAGATTGCTCATTAGAACGTTCCTCCCCCCCAATTCTATCTCTATCGAAATTTTCTAGAACCCCCGTTTAGACGTACAGTTTGTAGCCCGGGACAAACAATTTCTAGATTGAGAACAGTTATTCCACTTTATCGTTTAAAAAGCATATCTCTAAAAAGATCAGTGACTGGTCATTCATCCATAACATCTCATAAACCTTTTTATTTACAAAGTAACCTTTGGGAAAACCAGACTGTAAATGCTCTGATCCCCCTCCTCTCGCTGGTTTAAAATTATAAATTATATTAAATATTAAAATATAAAACAAAAAAAATAATAATAATAATAATAATAATAAAAAAAATAAAATATATAAGTCAGTGAGAAAAAACTGAGGATGCATTAAAATTTTCAAAACATCAACAAATGTTGTTTTAAAAAACATCAAAGAACGTTTGATTTTGTAAAGTAAATTTTTTAATATCTCGCATTCAAAATTCGTTTAAAAATATTAAAAAAACTTGGGACAAGAAAGAAAATTAAATTACTTAATGTGAAAAATCTCGTTATTTGATAAAATTTGAAAAAAACTTTAGCTGTACATGAATATAATCATACCGTTGAGGTATTTGTAGAATTTTTATAAATTTTACACATGTTAGTCTTGATCCTAAATTTACCCCCATTAATATTACACTCCATTATATTTTGTTATAAATATACAAAAATGGGAAGAAAAACCGGAAAAAAGATATTAAGTGGTGAGTTATTTCAATTTATCAACTAATATTTCTCAACTGTTTTTTTTTTGTTTTTTCTTTCACACGTTTTATTTCAGTTTGCGTCACTAAATTATTTCACATTAACTTGCTTTTTTCACGAAAAGGGTTATAAAATTCCCCCTTTTTCTCTTTATTTCGCCCGTCTCTACTCCCCAAGCAATGTCGAACTTCCAGGTACTTCCTTGGGACGCGTCTCGGGTCTCCTACGCCCGGACGAGGGAAATCCCCACGAGATGCAGTAAAAAAGTCAGGGGGTTTCTTGTTCAGGCGGAAAAGAAAAAAAGAGACGTCAGACGGTTGTGAAAATTCTAAGAATGGTGCAAACTACTTAAATGATCGTGAGACATACGATCACTTCAATAAATTTTAACAAAATATACGTGATATCTTGTTAATATATCATGGGAAAACTAGTATCTCGACAAAAAAATTTTAAAAACTGCATTTTTTGGGAACGATTTTTAAAAACAAAAAAAAGCAAGAAACTCGCCCGTAAATGAAATATTTTACAAAAAATGTTTCTTCTTGTTTTCCGATTACAGGGGAGAGTTACTGAATAATTATTAATAAGGTAAAATTTTTCCCTTTTCTTTAAAGTCTTTCCAAAATTTAAAAGAAATTGTGAATTATAATTCATTTAATTTTGCTGGGTTTTTTCAAAGTCGATAAACCCTTTTCTAGCCCAAAAAAATCAAGAACCTGGGGGAAAATCCTGAAGTATATTTGAAAAAATTTTTTTCTTTAACTGGCTTTCTGGCAATACCCAAATTTTTTTTTAGGTCCCATGCGTTTCTGAAGTTTGCAAATTAACAGCAAAAAAACGAAAAATAGTAAATGATGCCTTTTCCCCAAAACCCCCACGAAACGTAATTTTACAAGACATTTTTTTTCCATTAATAAACGGGGGAAAAAAGTTACTCTCTTCTCTTTGATATTTAAAAAAAGAAAATAAAAGAACTAGGGAAAAGTATTTTATTTTTCCCTAGGCTTTTTTATTTTTTAAAATATTGAAACATAGTGTTATGTTACGTTAGCCATTAATTTTTTTAAGTCAGTTCAGATTACAACTTGACCATACATTTTTTTTTTTAAGTTTTTAATGTTTTATGGTTTTTCTGTTTTTTTGAACTTTTAATCCCATTTGAAAAATTATGTACGTAGTAATTCATTGAGATTCGATTAGCAAGTATTTTTTTTTTAAAAATTGTTGCTCATTTTTAAAAATAATCGTAGGAAATATTCGCTGCAATTTAAATGTTGTTCGGGCCACAGCAATTTATTAGCCATGTTTCCGGTCTATCCCCTTTCAGGCGAAATATAAAAGAGCATATGTATTATCCTCTTAATAATAAAAAAAATAAAGTCCCCCGACAGCCAAAAATTAAGATAAATGAACAGATGACAAGATGGGATACAAGTATTGGCATGTTATCTTTTGTACTTTTCCCTTTTTTGCAACTTTTAATTGCCAATGAAACAATTCAATAATACGAAAAATGTAGAAGAAAAAACAATTGCTTGATGTGATTGGATCCCCCGATCCTCACTGTTTAGGTTAATTTTGATTGATGTATCTCAATATTTTATAATTCATATATTACAACAACTAAACGTTGAAGGCCTGCCAAAAATATGTCTTTATCAGTCGTTACTATAGAACATGCATTCAAAAATCAAAATTATATTTATCAATTTTCTGAGAATATCACGAGTACGAAATTACTTAACATAGCACCAGAGAGATACGTCTCGCTTATTCACGACTTCCAGGACTGAAATTATCACGGAAATTATAAAAAAAAAGATTTATGAAGGTATTAACTTTCGACGAAAGTACCCACAAAACTGGATACCAATTATCAAAACTCTCGGAACACCGGTGCGTGAAGGTACGCAGCCGGCGTTCTTCGGCCGAATCGCCGCCGTGCCGGGCCGTCGCGACGCCGGCCCGCCGGCCTGTCGCCCCAATGATAGCACCCGCGCTTTGTGGCGCGACGCGACGCGACGCCCGGTCCGGGACGCGCGAGGCGGCGCCGCGGCGCCCTTACGGCCCCCCCGGTCGCGCATCGGCCCGTGGCCCGACCTCCCGGCCTTGCGGAACACCGCGTTCGTCACCGGGGATCCGCCGGCCACCGAGGCGTGTGAACATCGCACGAAGCGCTTTGGAGCGGGGCTCACGTCGTTCCACGTGGACCGGTGTTTGCTATCGCGGGCGTGAGGACGCTGGCGCGGGGCGCACAGGTGGCGCGTCGCCGGCCGGCGCGCGACGCCCGGCCCGGCGAGCACGTGGACCGCGTGGCGCGCGGCGCTGTCACTCACCCGGTGCCGACAGCAGCATCACCAGCAGCAGCGGAGCGGCACGGGGGCCCGGGCGGGGCCGGCGGGGCGGGCCGGGGGGGGGCGGGCGGGCGGCGGGCGCCCGCCGCGGAGGGCCATCCTCGTCCGGGGGCGTCCGCCCCGTGCGTCGGCGGGGGGGCCCGGGCGCGCTGGGCTGGCCCCAGGCAGAGGGGCCGCTGGTCGGGGAAGCCGCACTGGCGCGCGCCCCCCCGCCGCCCGCCGATGTCGCCCCCCGCCCCCCGCCCGCCCCCCCCGTTCCCGCCGACGCCGCGCGCCCACGCCCCCCCCGGGCCCCCCGCGCCGCCCCCCCCCCACCGCCCCCGCCCCCCCCGCGCCCGACAACCCCCTTCCCGCCCCGGCGGACCGCGATCGCCTCGTTACCGCCGCGCCGACCGCCTGGAATACGCCCCCGTGCCGCCGCGGCCGATGTTCCTACTGCCCACCTTCGGTGTATCGGGGTTAAAATCCACCCGATCGATGTGGAATTTCGGGAGGACAAAGCGGATTCGCGACAGGTTTTCTGGGGATGCTTCGGTTTCCACAGTCTCTCATTTTTCCATTGCTTTACCGTTCACATGGTCCTACAAAAAGTAATAGCGTAACCTGCGCGCGGGTGCTTTTGTCTATCCCTTACTCGCTCTTCCCGTCCACTTTTCGGGACAAGTGACGTGTCATTCGACGCGTTGCGCCCTACTGGTGTGAAAATGACGTTTTTTCGGATCCTTCCAGAACAGTCTAAGAGATACCTCGAATGAGTTTTGAGGGATTTTAAGGATTTAAAAATTTGTTTTTTGAGGCTTTACAACACATTCAGAAGTGTTCCATAGCCCATTCGATTCCTCTCGGCCCCTTTTGTTAATTTTGGGGGCGGGATTTTTAGAAAATTCCTAAAAAAAATTTAAAAAAAATTGTTTGGGGGTGTGAATGGGAAGGAAAGATGAAGGGGGGTTTACTGTCCCCTTTTCCTTTGACATAAAACGAATAGTTGATTTGGTTTCCTTAAATTGCGATAATTAAACCTTTTCTTTTGGAAAATCAACATTAGAAAAGTAGATTCTGTTTAGATAACCTGAGTGTGAATGGTACACAAAACGCATTGCTTTAACATTTCTTTTAATTATGAAATTTCTTAGCACAAATCGCTTATGAGATTTAATAATGAAATTAGTGTTATAGACAATAGTGATATTAGGCACGATACTGAGCGGGGATACAAGTCCTGGAATTGATAATTGTTAATGAGCAATAAAAAAACTCGACTAATTAAATTTCTCTAAAAAGTTCAATGGGGTTCATATTTTGAAAATTTCTGATGTTTCGACCTCCTTTGGTAGAAAGCGGGGGTAGCCAGAAGATCAAAACCCCCTATAAGCAATAAAAGGCAATATAGGCATTGGGGGCACACACCTGAGATTTTGAGGCCTAAGACGAACAATTATTAATTTATGTACAGTTACAACGTGTGTGGCAGCGTAAGGCTGGATGCATTGTACATATGTATACCCACCCCACAGAATATGGGCGATGCCTTGTGGGGCCAAAAATCTTTTTTTTTCACAGCTTGGAAAACCCACCCTGGACCCTGACAAATCCTGGCGTCGAGGCGTATCCGCCTTTCTTGGGTTTGCCCCAATTTTTCAGGACGCCCCCCTTCCCCCCCTAAAGTTTTTCCCTCCTGGTTATCCCCAAAGGGGCGGAGCAATTTCAAAGGTCAGTGACGCCGCCTCGCTAAGGGAGCAGGGGAAACAGGAGGGGGGGGTGAAAAGGAAGTAAGAGGGGGGAAACAGGGGGGGCAAGAAACGAAAGGATTGGGCGCGGGCGCGGGGGATCACCCCCAAATTGCAGGGACTTTGGCCTAAAACCCCGTGGCCCTGACGAACTGGGGCAGGGTCACGGAAAGGGGGGCTGTGACTTTTTTATCGAGTTTTTTACCATGAAAATGAAGTCTAATTTTTGGTATCTTTTTATTGTGAGAAATTTGTGTCAGATTAAATTAATAGTATTGAAAGTTTTGTTTCTTTCAAACTATTTTAAAATGCTAATGGTTTTAAAGCAAGGAACACTAACTTAAAATACATAATAATTTTTTGGAAACACAAAATAATCATTTACAAATATAAAATTTCCTATCAAGCAAAATTAAAAATTTATGTTCACGATTTAAAAACGTATTTTGACATTATTACGCCTTTTTTAAAAATGCAAACAATACACACATTTTATTACGCATTATGGAAAAAGTAATCGCCCATTTTTTTTTATATGAGCAGGGTTTTTAAAAGGGGATTTCGTTAATCAATTAAAAAACACTGCCGGGTGTCCCAAGAGATTATCATTGCAAAATTGCTATTTTTAAATTGTTTAGACTATTTTAAAAATTAAAAATTTTATAGTGATAATCGGTGAAAAGGGAAATAGGGGAAACCCCTCATTAGGGAAAAATTTGAAAATATAATTGTCTTATTCCCTTTTATATTTTTCAAAAATTGCTATTTTTCTGTTACACTGCTGGGAAAATTATATTTTTTCCCCGTGATATTTTTATTTATTTTTTTTAAAAGGGAACATACAGGCAAAAGTAAAAATCTGATATGGCCTGAATAGGCGCTAACATAATTAATTATTTTCAACATATCACATTGCATATATTAATAGCAAAATTGTAATAATTGATATCTTTAAAAATAACTAATAATATAAACAGGAAAATTTTTTTTTAATTTGTGGGAAAACAACACTGAAGTTAAATATTTTCTTAAATATTTTTGGGAAAAACCACGTAGTAAAAAAGAATAAATTTGAACACCTTAAAATGTTACGAATCAATGTAATTTTCTTAAAACGAGTTTTAAGAAAGAAACAAAACTTGTTTTAAAAAAACTTTAAAAAGATTAGTATTTAGTTAAAAAAATTTAATTCCGGGGCAATTTTTCAATTAAAATATTTAAGGGGGAAAACCGGTTTTGGAAACGTATTATCTTTCCAATTTATGTTAGGTTTTTGTATTAAGAAACAGTTTCTGGAATTTTTGGTTCGATTCAAAAACCCCCGCAATTCCCAAAAATTGGAAACCCGGGCCGGGGTTTTCGATATTGAAGTAAGAAACGGTTTTTTTTCACAGGAAAACAAGTCCTTGTTTTCAATGATTAATTGTAAATAAATTTTTGCCATTGTAAGATATACGCATGACAAATAATTTTTTGCTCATAAGATCCCAAACTTGAATGCATATCGAACCTGAAAATAAAAGGGTTTTTGATCAACACGGAAAAAACAAGAGATTCAATGAGATCAAAGGGGCTCAAATCTGAAAAAATAAACTACAGTCTTTATTATTTTCACGAAATGGGAAAATTTATAATTTTTTTAATAATATAAAAAAACCTGTATTTTTTCAAATATCTTTCAATTCATAATTTAATATTATTTTAAAAAATTTTTTAAATTTTTATAAAAACGTTTATTTTTATTAATTACAAGATTAAAAGGTAAAACAGTAAAATGACAAATTTTAAAATGAAATAAATGACAAAAAACAGGGTTTAAACAAAACCAAAAAATTTGTTATAAAAGGCATGTTAAAAATCATCCCCTTCACCTTTTTTAGATTTATAAATCCAAACCCAAGAAAGTTTAAAAATTTTCGGAGGAAGTAGCCAGTATCTCCTCTATAGTCGATAAGCTATGCCTTTTCGGGTTTTTTCATTATCGCAGTACAGGAGCATCTTTACAGTGGTCTGTTCCCATTTCTGGGGGTAGGGGTGGGGGAACTGCACGGAGCGTTGCGGAAATGGAGGCCGATCCAAAGGGGAACAACAATTTTTTCCTCCCGGGGTTGGAAAAAACGGGATGACCGACAAGGGTCCTATGATCCCGGAGTTTGAAAAAAAGTTCTGCCACTCTGTTTGCACCAAAACGCAACGTTGGGTAAAATCTTGGTAGTAAAAGGGAGATAAATTAAAAATGTCTTTCTCTTTTCCCCGAGGCCAACTTTCTTTCCTAGTCAGAGTTTAAATTTTCCCGTATCCCCACGTGGCCAGGGACAGGAAAAAAAGTAATTCAAATGATGGAGAATTAAGCGATATCTTCGATGTATTTGATGTTGGATATATGATGTCAAAAGGGTTTTCTAGGAGAGAAAGGGAAAAAGGGCGACAAAGGGCCGTGCTTCCCCGGGTTCGAAGGGCCTGGGTTCCCCCGGGCATAGATTTTGTTCGTGATTTTTATATTCTCCCCACAGAAAACCCCAAACAAAATTACAGTGGGCGTTATATGACCATTTGTTAAAAAAAGACATTAAAAAAATATACAAAAAAAAACAACCAACATATATATAAAAAAACAAAAAAAAATTTCACATATTTGAATTTGACTTTTTAATAACGTTCCTAATAAAATAAAAACTTTATTTCCCCGGGGTATTATAAAACGGAAAATTTTTTCAATCAAAATGAAATTTTCATATATGGTCAGCTAATTCGATTATTATTTATAACAATATTCAATCCCCTCAGAGATTTCCCACAATATTGCAATGATTTCATTTGCCTTAAATATTTATTCACACTTTTCTATTTCGTTGGTAAAATAAAAATATTTATTAAAAATGAGTACCACTGAATTTAATAATGTTCTTTCATTACAATATTTATATTTTTGCTGAGGGAAAGTGACGGAAAATAATTGGCCCAATATTGAGTTAAGACTTCATTAAATATTTTACTAATTTTATTATCGAAAAGGGAGCTACAAAACAATGATATCAAGTAAAAAAGGTATTTAGGGGTTTTAAGGAAAATTCGGCTTTTTAAATCAGAACTCCAAAAAATTTTCCGAAAAAAACTCTGCGAACATGTATTTATTTTTTTGGGCTCTTTTTAGGAAAAAAGGGCCCCGTGTACGCATGGTACCCCAAAAAAATTTAAAAAATTACTGACTTCCCAAATCAATGATTCTTTTTTAAAATTGAATTTTTACTAGCAAGTTCATTGGGATTCTGAATCCCAAAGATATTCCAATATTTCTGGAGGGATGTTACATTATGCTCATATTGCATTATTGAAACTTTCTGAAAAAAAAAACTCTTTCTTTTTACTTTACCCTTTTATTCGAAAACACTATACCGTTATTACAAATACTGTATTTAAAAGTCACCTTTTTTTAATATCCTTTTTAACTTTCAATTAATAATCTGTTTCCCAAAATTTTTCATGAACTCTTTACTTTCTTCTCGGGATAACTAAATTTCCAAAAAAAGGTAAAAATTGTATAAATGTTTTCCAAATTTAGAAAATTTTTCAGTGGGAAAAAAAAACAAATTTTCCCCTGAACGCATAATCCCAAATTTTTCATATATTGACTGCACTTTCTTTTTTAAGGAGAGAAAGTTACGTAATGCTACCGAAAAAAAGGGGAAATTTTCTGCAGAAAAAACCCTATTACAACCCCTTTGACGAAAAAAAGGATTCCCCTTGCTAAATTTAGAAAAATCCTCCCCAAAACGTGGTGAGTTTTAAACCATTTTTTGTGGGTGGTTGATGGGGAAAAATCGACTGACGGTAAAATTTTGTCCGTCCCTCCCTGAACAAACGTTTTAAAAGTTCAGCCGATTTTCACCTTAAAACTCCCAATCGATCTGGGGTGATGTCAGCGCCAATTTGAAACCGATATTCAATTAGGGGAGGGTACTTTTCATGAAGCCCCTGAGACATTTTTTAAATTTCAAACAAATGGGTCCATAATTTTTTTCCCTTTTATGGGTTGGGTAATTGGAAGGCATTTTTAAAAGAATATTGCAGGTCTCATAGTTGAAAACTGATTTTTTGTAAAATATTCCTCAAGTAAAATATTGAAATTTGAGATTTTTCCCTTTAAACTTTTTCCCCAAAGATAAAAATTTTTTAAAAAAGATCATTTGCAATTTTTTAAACTTTTTGTATTTTCAGCATAAGTTTCCCCTGAAAATACGGGGAGAAAGTACCCCTGTTTCAGCATCACTAGTATTCTTTAAAAATGTCCTACCCTTTTAGACATTGGGTTTTCTCGAATAATTCAAATTCCCCTTTTCCCGTTTTTTTATGAAATGGGTACTGAGGTAAAGAGGAAAAATAAAAAAATTGTACTTTCTTTTTTATAAGAAAAAGTTCGCATTCTATTAAAATATAATTTTATTATATTAATATATTTAATATTCCTTTTTATAAATTTTTTATTATATTATATATCACGGGATATTTACACTTAAAAAAGGGTTGACCTCTGAAACGAAAAAAAAATATTGAAAGATTATGTTTTTATTTAGCATAAGGTTTTTTTATATTTAACCCACTTTTTTAAATGGAACTAAAAAAGAAACTGCTTTAGCCGAATGGTTAACGTCGGGGTACGCTGTCAGCTTGCTAACGTTGTGAGTTCGAATCGAAGGTGATTTTTTTTTCTGTTAGGGGTGATTTCAGTATTTAAAATTCCCAAAATTTTGTAATTAATATTAATTTTTTTAAAATACTTAAGGGGCCCTAAAAAGGGGGAGTTTTTTCGTCCATTTTTGACGACCAAACCCCCGTTCTGGACTGAGGCGCTGGTCGTCCCCATTTTTGAGGAACTTATATTTTTTGAAAAATTTAAACAAGTTAAACTTTTCAAAAATACAAAAAATTTAAAATAGAATCTTACTGTTTTAAAAATCTTTTTCCCCCAAATTTTATGTAATTTTTATAATATTTGGAGTTAAAATGGGTTTAAAAAGAAAGTATTGGGTTGTAGTACCCAAATACTTGTTTTTTACATTATAAAAACATTTAATTTCTTTTAAAAAGCAATCAAACAACTTTTGCAGATAATTTAAAATATTGTTAGCATTTATATTCAAGTTTAGGTTTCAAGTTTTCTTTACTAACGAAAACAAATTTGTCCGGAAATTCTCTTATTTGGAATTTGGGTTTTTAAAAACACATAGTTACTTCCCCTTTAAAATACGCGGTTCTTTTTTCAGACTGGTGTTTTACGACGGGGACAGTTCAGTCTTATCGCGTAATGTGGGATCCCCTTTAAAAATTGGGAGGGGGGAAAATAGCAGTTCGCAGGATAGGCTAAACCCCCCGGGGCCCCACACAAAAAACATTCGAACGAAATATTTCTAACTAGAATCAACTATAGAATAGTATCGCGTTTATGATTCCACATTCTTATCAAGAATGTGAGTTTGCTGTAACCTGAAGTAAAAAGTTGTACATCATAAAAAAAAAAAAATTTCAAAAATAGAAATCATTCTACAACACCCCCCAGCCGTGGCTGTAAGGTACCTCTGTGATAGCTCCCTGGATTAAACGCGTAGTAAAAAGAGGAATGGACCCCGATCAAATCCTTTCCGGAATATTGGGAAATTTAACACTATCATCACGAGAGAAAACATTCCCAAAATTTTCAAAAAGGGGGAACAAACTTTTTTTTTGTAAACGATAATGTGATTATATTAGGATTGTGTGCTGGTATCTTCCCTTTCCCAAACAATGTGATGAAACCGAAATTTGGAAGAGATAGCTAAAATATTAACAGTGTCTCAAAATTTCAAAAATCATTATCATATTTTTATGTAATCTTAGAAATAATATGAAAAAGTCTGTACCAAGTTGTATAATCACTTTTTAATTTAATATTTAACAGTTCTAGAGATAATTGGGAAACCAAAAGTCTGTGGGTTTATTATAAAATTTTCAATAAAAGGGAATTTTTTTCGTTTTTTTATTAATTTGAGAAAGGAATATGTTTTTAACGTTTAACAAAGTTCCTTAGAGACTATTACGAATCATTAAAATTACCATTTTTTGTTTGTGCCTTTGGGGGATAAATGCTAACAGAACGCATCCCCAATTGTTTTTAAAAATTGATAATTTTATTTCTTTTTTTGGTTTTTTAAAATTTTTTTGGAAGTCTTCGGTAGATGGGGCCCCATTTCAAAAAGTATGAACTCCAAAACATAATAAATTAGATTTAATGGTCAAGAGAAAGAAATCAATATTTTTTTATTATTATCTTAATTCTTAAATAAACAATGTTTTGATACGGCTTATCTTTAGTGCGGGGTAGACATTTCAGTCCCAAAAAATCCCCAAATTTTTTCAAAGAAAATAAGGAATTTTTAAATTTTTTAGTTATATCCAATGATTATTGGGATGTTTTTGTAGGTGATCCCAAAGCCCAAAACACCTGTCATTTAGTCTCAATATAGGAAAAAAAAAGGAGGTGAAATTTCGGATCTCAAAATGTCCCCGGGTAAAATCGTTTTTTTTAAATCTAAATATTAAATTTATTATAAAATTCATAAATATGATAACGGGGTTAGATAAATAAATATATTATCATGTATTTTTAAAAACATCAAAATTCCTAATATTGCATTTTCCAGAAATTGTACTGCTTGGGGAACGAAAATGTTTTTTGAGAATATGATTTTTTTATTACGTCTTTAAAAGTTTCTCTAAAAGAAAATGGAGAAATTACAGAACAAATTTTCGTATTTTGTAGATACCCAAAAGGGTTGCAGATTACTGAAAGACCAATAACCCCTCTGTATTTAAATCGTTTGACACCGGGTGTTAAATCGGAGGTATTGAGGATCGAGTTCTGGGATGTTTTTTCTTTTTGTTCCGCGGTCTGTTTTTCCTAAGTTAGAATTAAAAAATAAGAATTTTTTGTGGAAAATACGTTATTTATTTATTGCTTATTGCTGTAGCGGAAAATACGGGATTTATTTATTGCTCTTTTCTGGGAACCTTTTTTTACTATATAATTTTAATTAGTTTGATACCCTTTATTAAAATATTTATACAAATATGTATTTATTTATATTTAGTTAGTAAAATTTAACCTAACCCCGCTTGGAATTTAAAATAGTGAACGTTTTTAAAAACATTTTGGATTCACTTCCAAAAAATTTGTCACAACTCTGTCACTTTTTAGGGAAATGAAATATGAGGGGAAAATTTTATCCCGTTTTGTTAGTGATATCCATATTGTGACCTGATAACCGTATTAATTAAGTACTAAAGATGTAATTCCCTTTTGGACAGAATCAAACCCCCATCGTTCGATTTACGACCAGTTCTCTTTACCATTGACTTCCCCAAAAAATGCGTTTTACAGTTGGGTTCTTGGGCCGTATATTCCCACGCCCTTTTTATATTTGTCACCGCTGTCATCATTTACGTTTAAATCAATATGAGGGAAGGTTTGGACCTTTTTAAAATTTATATCAAAATTGTGACTTTTACACAACGTCTTCCAATTGTGACAAATTACCCCGTTTTTTTTTGATTAGATAAATACATTCATATTTTGCAATAAAAATATTTTGGGAAAAAAAAAACTCACCTTGGAAAAAGACAATCAGTAATGCAGAAAAAATTTCGTACTGTTTTTTTATCTCACCTTTTTGGGAAATGCTGTAATACGTTTAGATGGATTTTGAACTATGATAATTCGTTATCTCAACAAAACAAAACTTTTTTCTCGTTTTTTCTTTTCGTATACCCCGAATAATAGTATATTCGTATGAAAAAATATGAGTATATTCGTGCGTATAGAGTATAAGAAAATTATGTAATACAACGGAAAATCGATTTCGCGATTACACGTTTGGTTACACGTAAACCCTTACACGTAATACACGTTTTTGGGTGAAAAAGTGGTTTTATTCAAACCCCTCCGTCCATCCGTCTGTGATCACTACTAAACGCCTAAACCACACGTCGATCCTTTCCAAATTGAAGAAACCCTGTTTTTTCTGGCTGTAGTTGAAGCTTGGAAATTTTAAAAATCTTTTAAATTTGGGGGGACTTTTCATGAAGCCTTTCGGGCATTTTCAAATTTTTCAAAACGGCTCCTAATTTTCTGGAAAGAATAGAGAAAAAACACTTGGAAGGATGACATAGTTCCCAAATTTTTATGGGTTTAAATCTGAATTTTCCCAAAAATTTTAAAAATTTGAACATTTGGGGCGCCCTGCAACTCAAAAATTTAAAACAGATTTGTCTTTGAAATGGAATTTGTTGTCCATAATTCGTTCTTGCAAAAAACAATTATGTAGGCTTTCTTGAAATGATGGCATTTTTCCAAAAGTGCAAGCAAATTTACAATTTTAAAGAATGGGTTTTAAATGCAAAAAGCAATGAAAAACCCTTTTCTTTTTTTACTATTAAAAAGTTTCAAAACCGATTTTGAAAAAACACTTTTTTCTGTTTCTTTCGTTGCAAGCAACATTCCTGTCTTAAGCTAGAAACTCAACAAGTATCCCGCCCCCATCCCAATATGTAAAACATTGTATAAAAAAATTTTCGGGGAAATGACGTCATGTGTTCAGGTACTTGTTTGAAGAATAAAACTCGAGTTCACGTCCCGGCCTTTCATGTAACTTTTTTTTTTTGGGTATGTTTTGAGATTTTTAAATTTAAAACTTTTCCTTTTCAATAATTTAAGGTTTTATTTACGGTTGTCGTTTGGGGTTTTCAAAAACGAATGATGTAATAATAGTGTAACATTTTTTTTATATTAAAAACATTACCCAATTAAAGAGAAAATAAGAGTTTATTTTATATAAATGTGAGTAGATAAACAAAAAGATAATAACTGCGTAATGATAGGGGATTTTTTTTGAAGTCAATAAATGTTTCTTAGATTCTAGTAATTACTTGCAGCAAATGAATTCTGAAAAGTCGGGCCGTGCCCAAACTTTTGCTGAACGTTATCCCTCTAATAATCTCACCTTGGGCAGAGGCGATAAGGGGTTTAGCGTCATTTGGGCCAAGCCCCCGCACGCAAAAAAATTTCATAGTACTGAACTGAAACATTCTTGGGGAAATTTTAAATATTTTATAATTTCCGCGATTTTTTTGCTTTTCATTGTCTTTTTGAAATTTAAATTTTTTTATTTATTTTTTTACGTCAAAAACAAAATTAAAAAATGCGTATGACGTGTAAAAAGAATATTTTTTTTTTATTTTTAATATTTATTATTATTTTTAATATTTTAAAGTTTCCCGAAATTCGGAAAAGCAATGAAATTTGAAGACAAAATTCGTGGGTTCTTAATTAGTAAGTTCACGGGAAACATACGTCTGTGTTGGGAGCGCAACCCTTGGTTTCGTGGCTTCACAATAGAGGGGTCGTGTTAAAATCCCCTACGATATCAGGGTTTTTTTCTTGACGAGCAATGAAAATAAATTTTAATAACGATGTCGAGAATGTTCTAAACATTCCTTTTTTTAAGAAAAATACCATTACAAAACTGCGGAAAAAAATTTGATTACTTTCGATTCGGTGTTTTTTCCCGATCATTCCCACTCCCTATTTTTCCCGTTCATAGCCTTTTTGGTTTTTTCATTGGTACGTTCGTTTCCTTCCAACCCTAATACGAGATTACGTCCTTTGTAATTAATTATTTATTTTGGCCCCACTGTTCTTTTTTCAAGTTTTCCAGCTGAAATTTTTTTTTTGCTTTTAAAAAATTTAAAAAATGCTTACACTTCGCCCACCAAAATATGAAGAACTAGAGGTGCTACAGAATGGGGGAAAACTTTCTCTGAAATGTTTATAATTTCCTTTGTGTGGGGCTGGTTTTAAGGTTCTTGCCAGCTCACATAAGGTTCTTGCCGGGTTCCCCTTGGGGGACATCTATCGCCGCACAAAATACATTTTTTTACATTTTTCAACTTTTCGGTTCAAAATAGCTCTTTTTTACAGGAATCTATTGAGTTTTTTAAAAAATTCCTCTAAACCCGAATTCTTCTCACAAGTTAAAAAAATCTATACAAATCTATTCAAATTATATTAACAGGTGAGATATTTTAAAAAAATTTCATTTGTGTAATTTTTTTAAAAAAAATAGAATAGAGCAATATTTGTGTATGTCATCGTTTAATCCCAATTTGGGATTACCCAACCAAAAATTTAAAGAAAAAAAATTTTGGGGCCGTTTTTGGGAAAAACTTGTTTTTCGTAAATTTTTAAAATTAAAATATTACGCCATATTGTGGGAAAACAACTAAAACTTAAAAAAAATTCTTTATCTTATTAAAAAATCTAATTATAAACAAACATTTCATTTGAAGCAAAAAACTCTATCTTTAATTTTGTAGTTTTTTGTAAGACGCCGCAAAATATTCAAATTTTAGCGATTTTTTAAAAATTTGGGGTTAACCAAAAATTGGGCATATTCTTTCCTTTATGGTATTTTATTTTAGAGTAAACAGGTTTCCACAAGAAATTTACAGAAAAATTTGGGGCCGTTTTGAAAAAAATTTTAAAAAGTCCGGGAAAGGGTACAAATAGTCCCCCCCCAAAATTTAAAAGAATTTTTTCAAAATCCCTAGCTTCGGTTCAGGCGAAAACGACAAGGGGTTTTTTCAATTTGGAAAAAAACGTATGCATGGTTTAGGCGCCAAGTTGTATCAGAACGGACAGACGGACGTTTTGTTTTCCCAAATTGGGTTTTTTGGGATCACGGATCACGGATCCACAAAACTGGAATTATGGGCCCCCGCGTGTTAGAATCTTTTCTTAATTTAGAATTTTTTTTTTCTTTTTTGTCCCAGAGGCTGCAATGATTTTTCGCAGAAAAAGCGCCAGTTTTTTCGCGAAGTTTAAAAAATTTTTTTATACCTATATTACTCTGTATATACGTAAATACGAGAAAAGTAAATGTAAGTTTTGTTAACATGCGTCACGCAGATAAATTTTAAGAATAAGTTAGTGATAAAAATTGAAAAAAAAAATTTTGGTTTTAAAACCATGTATTTTTTATAATAAATATTCGATTATTAGTTGGGAAAAAAAAAATGTTTTTTCATGCCCATTTGCTAACATTCTGAAAGGCTACATTGGGGTTGAATGATATTGATTAATAAATAAGTCCATTATTAAATATTCTTCTCAATCATTCATTCAAAGTATCTACAATTATTTTTCTAAAAACCCTCCCAAACCCGGGGTCCAAAAAAAAGATTCAGGGTCACCCTGCCCTCTCTTCCTCCTAGAAAATATTCATTTTTTCCCTCATAATGAACCAGTGGTAAACTAGTAATGAAGATGAAGATGAAGATGAAGATCTTTTATTTATATAATAATTTTCATCAGAAACAGCTCTTTTCCCCTTAACTTGACGTTGAAATATTGGGTTTCATTATTTTAGGGGACACCCAATAAGTCATGCAAGACTGGTAAAAAAAAATGTTGAAAGGTTTGATTAATGCATAATCCCAAAAAACTAAAAAAAGTTGGTGGATATCTTTTTAAAACTTAAAAAACGGCTGCAAAACCTTTTTTTTGAATTCATACATAAACGATTTCCCCCTTTTTTGTCAGCGTATCACTTGAAAAAAAAGGTAGAAAAAAATTTTTTGTATCTGTTTAAAATTTAATCCCGAAATTAATAAAACAAAAAAATGGAGACTCCAAAAAAAAATGTAAAATCAAGACACATGGTTGTAGGGAAAACTCGATATGATCTAGAACAGAAATAGGTATATTCCCGTAGGGAAAAGGGAAATTTTAAAAATATCGGAGTGATTAAAATTTCAGGGGGGTCTTTAAAAATATTGACTTTATTAAAATAAGCTTTGAAAGGATTTTTAGTAGACTTCATAATATTTTATAAAACAAAAATTTTTTAAAAGAAAACTAAAAGACAATATACAAGACAAAAGGTGGAAGCTGTGTTACGTATAATTGGGAAAATTTAAAATTTAAAAAAGATGCAATAAACCCCGGGTTTAAAAGCTAAAAGAAAATGAATTTTTGAGACGATGTTGTTTTATATTTTGATAGAATACTAAACGGGAAAAGATTAGGGGAAAATAATAATGATTGAGAGACAAGTGATCAAAAAATTTGGGGAAACCAAACAACTCCAATGGTATGCTGCAGAATGCATGCTGACAGATTATCAAAAATCTTTGAGTGAAACCTTTCAAAAAGAAAACGAGGGAAAGGGCCAAGGGGAAAATTTTTAAATACGTCACCGATTTGACAATGAAAGGGAAAAAGAGGGAAAATGCCTGACGGAATAAAAAATTGGGGTGTAGATTGCGAAAACGGTCATTAGAACTGTAAAATACTCGTTTTAAAATTTAAAAATAAACCTTACAACGAAAGGAAGATACCCCGGGTGAAGAAGCCTTGTTATTATTTTGCTGGCAAAAGGGGGCAAGATCTGTTAAGATCTTGCGGGAAAACCAAACCAAAAAAACAAAGTAACGTTCTTATTTTTAAAAAATTAATGAAAAAAAGAAAATTTGATTATTTTCTAGAGGGTTCCCTTTTGATAAAAAAATATCAGATATTACTCTTTGGTATTTATGATATTTTAAACTTTATTTATTTTTCGGGGATCCTTTTTTAATGGGAAAACTATTCTTCCGAAAGAACAGGTCAAAGTAAAATTGTATTTGGGGGAAAAAAAATGATTAATTATGTTTTCGAAAAAATTTACCGGGGCTGAAGTAAAAGAAAAAAACTATCACATATTAAATTCACATTTCCCTTTATGTTGCACCAATGAATAATAAAAACCACAATTAAAAACTATTTTCGATCCACCAATAACAAAGTGGGTCTTCCCCAACCTGGGAAAACTTTTGGGTTTACGGCGATAACATAATTCCCCCGGATAGTGTTCGGGGGTTTATCCAAAGAATGACAGAAAAAGAATTACAATAGCCTTAGGACTTCCCGGGTGCAGTATTCCAAAAGGGAGATTTTTTTTAAAATCCAGACATTTGTTCATCATTTCTCTCATGGTATCAACATGTATTCTCAAGTTAATGTTGAAATATCTAGTATCACTTTTTGGAATCCTAAGACTTAAATAAAAGGACCGCAATGGTGACCCTGAAGATTTTGGTTTCGAAACCCAAAAGCGATAGCACAGATTTCTCCTTTTTCCCCGACCTTGATTAAAGTGGTCGCCGAAGTGTGCGACCAAATGCCAAAAGAATTATAAATTTGAGGGGTTTTTTCGTTATTATTTAGATTTTCTTTGTAAAATCGTCTCTGCGTAAAATATACATATACGAACACAAACTATCAATCAATGGGGGATACATTTTAAAAAAAGTTAATTGTAATATATAGAAATCGTTTTAACAATAATAAATATTGTAATTAGTTTTAAAAATTTAACCTTAATTCATATTATAGATTTTTAAATTTAAAATTTTTTATAAATATTTATAACTTAAATGAAATTTTTTTCCCCAAAAAAAAAAATTAATTGCTTATTTTGTTTACAATATTTATTAACAATTCATTAAAATTATAAAAATGCAGTAAAAATTACTGAAGATGCGTTAAGGGAAAACATATCCAATAAATTGGGAATTTTGTATGAAATGTAAAAAAAGTTAAAAAAGAAAATTTTATTTTTCAACAATATTTTACAGAAGAGGATCCTTTTTCATTTTTTTAACGATTTCGGGGCACAGATTTCCCAAGTTTGACAATATTTTTTTAAACATTATTAACAATTACAATTTTGAAAAAATTTTATGACAGGAAATTCTAGTGATTCTTAATGGGTTTAAAAAAAAGTGTTTGCGTAGGTCTGCTTATCTGGGAAAAAGTGGGTAAATTCCGATGAGTGTAAAAAAATTTTGTGCATTGCCGTTTTCTCGAAAAAAAAAATATCGTAATGTAAATATAATTTATAATAATATAAATATATTAATTTATTGGTTTGGGTTGGGAAAACATACATAAATTACATGTAAGTAATATATTGAAAATGTGTGTGTATGTGTGTATGTGTGTGTATTTTGTGTGTATTTTGTGTATTTTGTGTATGTGTGTTTGTGTGTATGTGTGTGTATGTGTGTGTATTTTGTGTATGTGTTTTGTTGGTGTGTTGTGTTGTGTGTGTGTGTGTGTGTGTGTGTGTGTGTTCCCCCAATGTTCAACCCAAAAGACAAAAGCTATGATTCTACCTTTGCAAACATTAAGATATTAAAATGTTATATAAAGTCATATGTCGTTTTTTATTCTCACGAAAAACCCCCAAAAAACTAGGTATCTCATATGATTTTTAAATTTGCGGTAAAAAACTCCCTGTAAAAAAGCAATCACCTAACGTTAGATTGAAGAGGAAAAGTGATCCCCAAAAAAAAAGATCAAAAATCATTACTTTTCTTACAGCCGCACCCCCACCAGTCAATAATGTCTGCAGTAGAAAACTTTCATTGTGACTAAATGAACTTTTAAAAACTTTAAGGTTTATTTAGTATTTTACATATCAAAACTATTTTATTACAATATTAATGTCCGTGACCATATAGTATTTTTTAAATTTGGGGCCCTCCAGAAATTGATGATGAAATATTTTCACAACTAAAACTGCTATCTCGGGGACGTGTTTTTGAAACTGACTCTAAAACGTATTTCTTTGTTTTTAATTTTTTTAATAAAATAACTAGGGTTAAAATGCATACAATCAAATTATTTTTCATTTTTTTATTAAAAATTACAATAATAAACGACGAAATGTAGACATGGAGCTTTTTTAGTCGTTGTCCCCCGTTATTTTTTTCAAAAAATTGTTTTTTTAACAGTTTTAAAATATGTTTTACTGGGGAAAATTTCATGCCTTTATTTATGTAATTAAATGTATAAACAAAAATTTTATTAAAAATGTTTTGATTTAATATTTATATTCAAAATTTACTTTTTAATATAACTCGCCATCACCGCCATTTTGTAATGTTTCAAGATGAATAACCCGCCTCCCCGAAATGAAGCTAAAGCGGATTGGGCATTTGATTTCCCCCAGGGGGGGCAGGGGTCGGAAAAATCTGGGAAAATTCGGCTCAGGACATCGCCCATTTTTTTTGCAAGGAGGGTACCTTAAATTTTTTCATCTCCCAAAAATTTTTCACTTTTCGTCTTAAACCGTTAGATTTACCCTTGGGCTATAATTCCTATCCGGGGGCAAAAAATGTATATGGGGTTTTTTCTGATGGCGTTTAATGGGCCCAAAAAATCATCTTGTCTAATAAAGAAAAAACAAATTTTTTTATGGTTGAAAAAAACCAACAGCTGGGTAAAAATGTCTGCAGAATATTGTGACTTTTGTCGAATAAACATCATGGCATTTCCTTTTCTTTTGTTGTACAGCAAAGGGCATCTGAAGTCAACTTGATATTTTAAAAATGTATAATATAGACACATTACTCTTCCTTATATTAGAAATTATTTCCAGCTATTCCCGAGATTCATGAACAAGTTGGAATGATCTATTTTGTGTTTGTGTTGACCCGTTCTTTCGTGAAGCTTTCATAAGAAGAGATAAAGAAGGTATGAACAATCTCTGAACAAAGAATAGTATGTGAATAAATCTCCCACGTAGTCATAACAGAAACTTTGGTTGTTGACGCCGGCAGCTGAGAACGCTGGATGGTTCCGGGAGTCAAAACGTTTTCACAACAAACTCCAGTTGCCAATTTCCTGTTTAATAGTATGCATAAATTCAGCTGCAGTTATTTAAAATTATAGTGAAAATTCTTTAAAGCGTTCAGCGGTTACTTATACTCGAAGTCATGTGATAAAGAACTTAGTACCAATTTATTCGACTGTCATAACTAACCCAGACATTTTGAAAATTCTGAACTTATTGTAATTTTGTTTTATACAATTTCTGATTTAATGAATAGCTTGCAACCAAGTATAACACAATTATTACGATTACAACCACATTTATTACGATGCTTTCTTCGTAAGATAAAGTTCTTAAATTAACTACCCACATTGAATGTGCAATGCTTTCAAAAGTTTAGTGAAAATCATTCCTAAATTTGAATTTTTATATTCAACTAAATTTGACGTAAAATAAAGAAAGATAGATTACATTTCTGAATGAATGTTCAAACTTCCATTCCATTTTTCTCTCCCATCTTCCTCCCTCTCTTCCAGTAAATAAAAGCGTAAATTTACAAAGCAATTGTTCACATTTTGTCATTATTATTATTATTATTATTATTATTATTATTATTATTTTTATTTTACTGTAAATGTAAAGTAACACAGATATATTAGAGATATGTTGCCTCCTTTCCCATGTTAATGTTTCACGTCTCTGGGATAATGTTTTTCTGTTTTATACAATATCAAGGAACAGGACTGATACCATGTTAATAGATTAATATGATTTAGTACATCGCCAATTGATAAAGTGATAATTTTAATTACACACTAGATACATAAAACGGTTTAACGGCATACTTGCAAAGTACTAAAAGAATTGCGCGAAAATGATACCGATCTCTCATCATGTTGTGATGACGTTACAATGTTCCTAATGTATTCTGGGACACGTATCTCATGTATCAGTGAGACCAATGTGTTTTCGAATCGAAATACAGCCTAGGCAAGGAATCAGTGGACGATGGAACGCTCTCCCTCTGTACCTGATGCTTGTTTGCATACATCACCCCTCACTCGTCTATCACAGTGGCTGCCAACTGTATTTGCTTGCAGGCCCAAGGCATTGAAATCATTCATGCAAAGTTGCCCAAATGTAAAATGCAAAACCCTTTAGCTGTAGTTTGTGTGGCGACTTTTTTATTTCCATTGCACAACTAGTGATTGTGTGGAAAACCTCTTTAAAGAACAGAATATATATAATTATTTATTAGCATTTTTATAGAACAATTCATTTTATTTTCTATTTAATACTTGTTTCAGTTTCAGTCAAACATTGTGCTAACTTTTCTAATAATATATTATATTATATTATATTATATTATATTATATTATATTATATTATATTATATTATATTATATTATATTATATTATATTATATTATATTATATTATATTATATTATATTATATTATATTGTATTGTATTGTATTATATTATATTATACTAGTAGAACACAGCAGACGTTGTCCTGCTCTCTTTCCTCACTCTCTTTTCACCCATTTTCTCTCTACCTTTCTCTTTTTCATCACTCTTCCTTTCGTTTCTCCTCCTCTCTTTTCCCTTGCTCTGATCCCTCTCTCTTCCCTCTCTTTATCTATCTCGTTTCGCTCTTCCTTCTGTCTTTCCACTCTCTCTTTCCCTCTCTCATTTTTCAATTACTTTCCCTCTCTTTTCCCTCTCCTTTCCCGTTCTCTCTTTCCTCTCTCTTACCTCCACTCTCTGTTTCTTTCCCCTCTCTCTTTCTCTCTTTTCCCCTCTATTCTCTCCTCCCTTATCTTCCTCTTCTTTTCTCTCTCTCCTCTCTTTCCCCTTTTATCTTTTCTTTCCGCTTACTTTTCCCTCTTTTCATATTTTCTTCCTCTCTTTTGCCTCTCTCCTGAGCAGTCCTCTTTTCCATTTCTTTTCCTATTTTCCCACTCTTCTCCCTTCTCCCTTTCCTGCCTCTCTCTTCCTCTCTAATATTCCCTTCGATTTTCATTGTCTTTTCCTCCCTCTCCTCACTCTTTCCGTCTCCTCCCATTTCCCCTCTCCTTTTCCTTCTCTTCTCCTGTTGCTCCCCTTCTTCCCTCACTTCTTTCCCTCTCTTCTTTTTCTCTCTTCTTTCCTCTCTTTCACCTCCATTTTTGTCTTTCTTGTTTCATTCTCACTTTTCTTCTCTCTTCTCTCTCCTGTTCTTTAACTAAGAAATCTTGATGAGCCATGGTTGTCATTGATACGTTATTGAAAGGAAGGAATTAAAAACAATTTTGTTGAGTAGAGAAATACAAGTTGGTTGTAAATACAATCTGTATAAATATTAAAATTTCCATTATATCTGTTTTCAATTTCAATTTATAAACAGTTCCCATTCAAGTTTCATTCAAATTACAATAAACAGGGGCGGATCAGACTAATTTTGAGAGGGATATTCAAAATATTTTCGTCAGAATATATCATATTACATATTTTATAAAATATCGCAGAGCTACATTTAGCTCATGCTCCGATACGATTGTTTCTTGAAATGATAATCTGAAAATATCTTTGCTTGCAAGTCTCGTAGCAATTTAAAATTAACAGTTACTGAAAAATTTCAGGATCATTTCCCTCATTTCTCATTTCCCTCCCGTGGATGCGCGCCTGCAATAAATAAACCATATAGTGTGATGGGCAGTAGTTTGCACATGAACAACTACATGTAGGCCTGCTTAAGAGTCTCAGTAATAATTATTTATTTATTTTATTCTCTGTGAACAAAACTGTTAATATAGTTATAAAAAGCACCAAGCATTGTGAATTAATAAATTACAATGCTTGTGAATTAATAAATTCACAATGCTGGGTGAATTAATGTGAATTAATTAATGAATTAATTAATTAATGTAGTTGTTCATGTAGCAAACTACTGATGATAAAATGATATGATAAAAATATTTTCTTTAAAATACATTTATTTTATTGTAACGAAAATATTGCACTGAATAACACATTTTCATTAAACAAAAGAACATAATAGTAATTTAAAGTGAATACGAGTTCAGTTCTCAAATAAATAACAGGAGCTGAGAATTCTAAATTTCTTATTAATATATACCAACATTAATATATGCACCAACATAGTCATTATTATGACCATTACCGTTATGTAAGTGAGAGCAAGAAAGTTTAAATGAAGACTTGAAATCAAGTTGTATCCACGTTTGTCCAAAAGTGATATGTTCTGTGTCTGTGTGACCTGCAGGTATAAAATAATATATAATATAATATAATAATATAATATTCTCTTGTGACCTGCAGGTATAAAATTTGTGTTCTACGAATAGTGTTATATTTTGGCAGATAGAAAGTATTACAGTAATTACAAATATAGATTCATAATAGTTTTATGTTCCAGTTTCATTTAACTTACAATTAAATTTAACATGGAATTAGTAGGACAGTGTTCTTTCAATGCATCTAAATGCATGCTCAAATTCAGCAGAAATACATGCATCGCATCCACAAGTACAATTAGAAGAATGAAAAACTAGCGTACTAGTGCGAGAACTCTCTTGAGTCTTTCAAAATAAAATAAAACAATGAAATTGGTGTTGAAACAAATTTTGAACTAAGGTTTATTCAGTGTTATTATGTTCTTCAGACAATTCACAACACTTCCTTAAAAGCGATATTTGAAGTAATTATACAATCTTCCTTCACAGTTAGCTTTTCGTTTTCCTTGATAGATACAAAATATACAAAAGTTTTTACTCATGAGAAAGCTACTTAAGTTGTCCATGAAAATACAGAATCCAGCAGGCATTACCTACTCCTTGGAATATTATTAAACTTGATTATTAAACTGAAAAGTACACCCGTGAAATTTAATCGCCTAAAATATCAAGTAATTAGTTTCATTTCACATACAGTTGTAGATTATGCACGTCATTGAACAGGTGAGGTAGTATCGAGAAGCGCGGACCAGCAAAATGTAATAGAATGCACAAGAAGCTCTCATCCTCTACATTACATTACAATGGGTGAAAAGTTTCTTGGTGGTCTTCGCTTCAAACATCCATATTTTAAGACCCTAGAACGCTTCTTCTAGAATTATTCCACCAACAAAATTTTAGTAACTTGCCTGAATGTAACGTGATACATTTGACATAAATACTTACAATAATTTTTTCAACAAATCTTTCATATTTACAAAGTCAAAGTGCAAAACGTCACTTCTTCGTGAAGTTCTCCTTATTTAAAAGATCGGTTTCGTGTGGCAAACTCATCAATACTACCGAAATAATATAGGAGAAGATTTGATAAAATTTAAACAATAAAATATGAGATGACGACGCAGTGTATGGACTATCATATGCTGTACTAAATATATTTGCACATATATTCAGTGATTAATAAACCGATCTTTGATAATAAATGTAACTTACTTGCATGTAACATCTAGATCTTTTACTAACGTGCTTAAGAGCATTTACGGTATTATTTCCAAGCTTTTAATGCAATATCACAACTGAACACGCTAATGCGCTTTTCACGAATCACTCTTGACAAAGAAAATCTGGCACAGGTAAAACAGAATTCAATCCTAAGAAGACACAGTCTTCATTCTTGACTGATTCACAATCGTGCATTGTTTGCCAATATTGTTTCTTTCTTCTTTTGGTCGAAGAACGTCAAAAGATGTAAGAGCTCTTTTCCATCAGAGTTTAAGTTTCTGAGCTATCTGATAATGCTCTTCTCAATGCTCTTGAGCTGTATGTCTTATCTTTTGGATTCGCACAAAACACCCTGGAAATTTTGTGCAGATGGTTCCTTTTTGAATTTCGGTCACCCCGTAGTACACGGTAGCTCCTTTCGTGACTTTTCATCATAGAGGCTGCAGTAATTTTTCCTTTTATCAAAGTGATGTACCCACCTCCAAAGAAATGAATCGAATAAACGAGATAAAACAATTATTTGTCTTAAATGACGTACGTCTTTAAAATCAACCAATCCAGAAAAATAAACAATGTTGTGAAAGAAATATAGACCTTTGCGTTCATCAAATTCCATTTTTAAATTATGTTTTCAAAAACATATTTTCCTCTCTGGAACTGCCCTGTCCATGAATGTATATTGAATTAAATTATAATAGTTTCAAGTTTGAGGGTCAGGGATACAAATGGAGAAAAAATTGAATAAGAATAAAATGAACAAGATTTAGTTCATTAACTTTTAGTGATTAATAGAAATGATGTGGCACTCATACCAAGTACATGAGTACTGAAGGTTATGTCACAAAGTTTCTAAAACGAAAGAATGTCGATACTTACATTCGACAAATGAACGGTTGCACTAAACACACAAAAATCTATCTTCATGCAACTATTAATACTTCTAATTAGTGCTGCGAGAGCATTTACGTTTATTTGCATAATTTTGAATTAATAATCGAATTAATGATTCTGCATAATCTTGAAATAATGATTATCAAATAAAACTCATCAAATGACGTAAACTACGATGTATACGGAAGTTATAAATATAAGTGGAGAAATATAAACCTTCTAAACGTGACGTCACAAAAATCACTTCCAGCGCCAAGTAATATAGTTGGTATTGGATAATGTCGGACCAGCAAAATGTAATAGACCAGAAGATCCTGCAGATTACGGTAGAAACATTTCTTTGAGGCTTTCGGCCTCAATATTTAAATTAAAGCTCTAGAACGCTTCGTTTAGGATATATTTAATAGTATATATCTGACCGTGTGTTGCAGGTTGCATTTAACATTAATATTTAGATGCTTTTGCAAAACAAATCCTTCATATTTTTAAAATCAAAGTGCAATTCGTTACGTCTCCATGAAATTCTCTTTCTTTAGAGACCTCATTTATAAAGGTTTGTTGCATCTGAGAGCGCAAAGATATGTATACTACTGAAATAATTTAGGAGACAATTATTCAACCACTGGCAGTGGTAGATCTAAACTGGCAGTGGCAGTGGATGAGATGTGGTTACCACAACGAATGTGAAACATACATCTTGTTACAATGAAAGCTCAGGGAAAAGTGGTTGCTGTTTGAGAACACTTACATAGGTTAGGCTAGGTTGGTCAATGAGGTTATCACCTAGTGAAGATAATCCATCACAGGACAATACATATATTTAATTGAATTCAAAAGTGCAAAATCTTCACATAGGTCATCAATGACCATTTCAGTGACAGTCGTGGAATTTTCCATTAGAACTTTGCCAAGGAAATAATTCACTGGTATTGCAATCTAGGTGTGCATGTCGATCTGCAACGATATACGTCGTTATGCGCATCGTGTACACGCCCTTTCGATTAAATTGTAACACATCGAGTTTATTCCAGTTCGCACTCAAGCGTACATTCATTTGGGCCAAAGTACACAATTTGTTCACATAAATGTATATCGTGGCGAGCTCTTGTGCACATCTCGTACATTGGAGATAAGACTCATGGCACTCCATGTACGTTTGCGCGTACATCTCGCATATTTGGCGCATATGCCCATTTTCGGAGGCTAACTAACAAACGGCTCACGGACCGCCCGTAATATTTTCTTCCTCTTACTTCTCCTACTAGGTGTGCCCGGAAAGTAAGTATCGATTTGGGAAATCTCACAAAAATCTGACTTTCAAAACAAAATTTATTTTTCCTTGAAAGACCTTTCCTTTCCTCTCAAACTATTGTTGTCATCATTGTTCAGATATTTGTCATATCGGTTAACCAACTTTTCTATGTCCTCTTCATTGATAGATACCACCAGTAAACATTGTATGTTCGCATACAATGACTTGCAGCTTGCTGTTTATCCACTCATGAACATTACAATTTTATGAAAAATATTTCACTGAAATGTCACTTGTCGCACATTCAGTTCTTATTTCTGCTGTTCTATCACTGTTGTTTTGCCACAATTCGAAGCGATATCACTACTCGCAGTTCAAAGCTTTACTCCTATCGGTGATGATCCAGCTCCGTCATTACACATCTGTCTGCATAGAACTCGTATCTGCCAATTCTGGAAATAATGCCATGCCTCGCACAAATAACCTGCTCACCCTCCTCTTCTATGACCGTTATTCTACTAGATTCAAAGCGATATATCTGCACACAGTTCACTATTTCTTTTTCTCGCACGTCTGCTATTACAAAGCAGCGTCGTTATAAATCTCCTGCTTTGAAGTCGGCACTGCCGCATCCACCGTTCGGCCTCCCGTCTATGTCACATTGCTCTCGCGAACTGCTGACGGTCGATCACAATGCACGATCTACCATCTGGAATTTGCAGTTCCTGATCCGCCTCTTGGCGCGCCCGACTAGTAACATCATGCAATATTTATTTTTACTTTCTCTCCTTACGAATACTTCGTAAGAAGAGAAGGATTATGTAATCGTGCGCCAGAAAATAGGAATTTTGCCAGAAAATCCCTTATTGCCCGGCTTTGGTAACGAGAAAGTGGATACGTTTGGAAAACAATCCAACACGTGGTGTAGCCAGAATCCATTTTGTTGGTTCTTCATACCAAAAATCGATTCATGGCAAACGTTCATCTGTCTGCCTGTCCGTCCGTCCGCCGGTGATCAATGCACAACCGATTTTCGTCAAATTGATATTCCCAATCGATGTGAATGAACTCGTGGCTTGGGATTTTCAAATGGATATTTAGATTTTTAGGCTACTTAACTCGAAGCCTCAGAAATATTTTCAACATTTTTCAAGCGGCTCAAATGTTTTGATCAAACTTTGTTTTCGGATAACGTAAAGAACGCTAAGTGGTAGTCTTATGTCATTTGAGATCCCAGACTTTTGAAAATTGAAATAATGCAATTTAGGGGCGCTACAACTATAATATTGAAGACAGAATTTTTCCTTAATGAAATCTGTTCCGTTAAGACAGATATTTTTCGAAAATATTAGATGTTTCCGTGCGTAATTTGAGTGTAATTTCGAAATATACAACTTTTTTCTCAAAACCGCTCAAATTTTTCATTAAATTTTCTCCTGATATGTAATAGGACAGTAAAAATATGGCTTGGCCATTTTCGGCTATTGTTCGTTTCTGAAATTCCCAAAAGTTAACATTTGAAAACTACAAAATTGGATAGTGATTTTTGCTTTAAACAAAGTGTGTTGTAAAAATTGCTCTTTAAAAATGGTTATGTACAATTTTTGAAAAAAAGATTTGATTTGCTTAATTTGTGTTTAAATTTATGCAATTTCTAAAAAATATATTTTCTCAAAACCGGACTATATTTTTCATTAAAGTTTCTTCTCGTATGTAACAGCATGGGTGAAGAAATAAACTAACGTCTGTAGAATGCAGACTTTCTCGTGCTAGTTAGTTTTCGAATCTCTTAGTCTCGACCAATTTTTGGATTGTCTTGTTCTCTTCCCAGCTGCCTTTTTTTGCCGAAAGGACATTCTTTCACATTTTCTCAATTTTTCGGCTGCCTAATGCTAGAACTAAAACGAACGACCATGCGCTTATGACTATTATGAAGTGCCAATTCACTCTACGACTTGGGTGGCCTAAACCCGAGGCTAAATGTCAGGTCCGAGCCCAGCGTTTCGGAGGAAAGGCGCTGATTTGGGCCAGGCTCAGGGATAGTTATTTGTCAGAGGCAGGGCGAGAAGATCACAGCTACCTCCCGAGCAAAAACATGTCACACGTTCGGTATCAATGGCCTTAAGGATTGGCGCGCCCGAACTATCAATCCATCTATAAATCAACCTATCAACCTAACAGCTGTCTGTCCGTCTATGGACAACTGTAGCTCTAAACAGTTCAGGCGATTTTCTCCAAAATTGATATTTCCTGATCGTCTGAACGGACTAATATTTCGAGTTACTAATGGATATTTTGATTGTTGATGGTTTTTACATGCATCAGGCATTAATTAGGCAGGTTCGATCCATACGGCTCTTGTGTGACTAGTGGTGTGAGTGCCGGCATGCTAACTGTGAAAAACTGAAATCGAAGTCTCGTCAGCGGAAAAATGTTTAGTGGTTTTTGCTGGTTTATGTTGTAGTAAAATATTGGGAAGCCTTTAGAACCAATGCGAGAAAATATGTGCTTTGACAGCAGCAATAGTTTTGGAGCTTTTCAACTGTCAGTCCTATAAAGAAAGAAATGTCTCAATATATTAATGAAATTTTCAGTCGAGTACTCTGATGACTTTGTTCTTTAACACTTATTGATTCACCTAGGTATGCTGCAAAGCCTAGAGCAGGGCCGTCAGACGAACTAGTACGCGAATGCCGTTCGCAAAGGTTTGGGGCACGCGACGATATCAGCTTCTGAAGCCACTCGTGGCACAGGTGGGAAGCAGAGATGGAAAACTTCTGCGAACCCGACGAGTCCGGTCAAGCATACGGGTTGTCATATCACAAAGAGATATTTATTAAATTTTGCGAACTTTTAATGGAATGACTAGAAAACAGAAATTGCAGTTATAAAAAGCATTACATTTCTGCTCAGAGAATGAAGTATGTGAGAATCCATTAACACTAATTATAAATAGCAAATGAAAATTTGTAAGAAAACAAATATAAACCAAGATATGTACTAAATCTAGTTTAGTATTATAGAACAAATTTCAAAAAACACAAACACTAGTATTGAAAATAAACATTTAAAGAAATACGATGTGCATATCTTTCATGTCAAAACCTTCGTCATAAAGCACTTCAAAATTATAGAATATGATGAATAGAGACTGAAAAGTATGTAGTGTGAAACGTCAAAATAGTATATAAATGTAATAGAAACAGTGAGAATTTGTAATAAATATGTAAAAACGGATATATTATGTAAAGTAAATGACACTTATAAAACACATTTACATAATTTAAAATTAGATTTATCAAAATTTCCTGAAGTTTAAACAATACAAAACTTTTAAAAATAATTTGGGAATAAAAAGCAATGCAATTTTGCACCATACAACTTCCTGTCAGTAATAAAATTTTCATTTACTGCTATGCAGGACCTGTAGTTTACAAGCTAGACTACACGGAATAGAAGCCGTCGAACAAACTGGCAGTTTGACAAGCAAACTATCACTGCAGCGTGCAGCATTCTTATCAGTATTACACGTCGGCGATCACTCAAGTTTCTCGGAAATTGATGTTAAAGATCACGAAACTCGGTGTCAGATTGTTTTCACAAAGGTGAACTTCCCGCCCTGAAATAACTGAAGCAGGCGCGCCGGTCTGTAAGAACATTCAATCGCGTCTTAACGAAACGTTTTGTAGTCTCCACGGAATATTTCGTAATGTCTTTAAACACTACTCTCTTTGTTATTAAATACTTTCTCCATATTAAACAAAGTGCATCACTTCCACTAACACTGCACAAGAAACGAAGAACCCACTCGGACTGAAACTTTTCATGCGTCCCGCCATGACCACCTACTGTGCATCCCTGATATATGAATTTTAAAATCTACACATATGAAGCATAACCTGAGACGTATAAGATTGAAGTAAGAAAGACGAGATTGATTGATTGATTGTTTCGTGTTCGTCAACTACTTTGGTCATTAGTCCCGTTAGTGTAGTGCATGTATTTTCCTCGGAGACGGCGTGATCTTCCCCGATGGATGGCGAGATCCGGCGCCGACCTACCGTCGGCTAGAGGGTTTCCCTAACCAGGACTCTCCCAGCAGCGAGGCACCGCCCCAGCCGCGACAAGCTCTAAGCTCCCGACCGGTCTTCCGGAATATGTAATACTGTAGAGATGGTGGTCATCAGATCTCATGTCCGTTGAAAACTGCAATTTTTCGAAAATTTTAAAAATTCAATTTTTTCGGAAAAATTCAAAATTTAAAATTCAAAATGTCTTCTTACAACCAAAGTACTAATGATAGGATTTTTTCTTAATGAAATGTATTGCTCAAAGACAGATACTGAAAGAAGATCAAGAACAATTTTCGAAAATTTGAGTACTTCTCACATAATTTTACGTGAAATAGGGGCATGGAAGTACGTGCTGTTGTAGGACCACTTGTTTAACAAAGCCTCCTCTTCCGCAGAAAGACAAAACGCGATCGTTTCTTGGTGTTTTCAGGCTTGCAGGTATATATTGCAACCTTACCATTCCGCCGCGTGCATCAATTGTGAATGATCTTGGCTGTCAGGTGACGCGCTCGAGGCGTGTTGCCGACGTTTCGACCATCTTGTCAAACGTCGGCAACACAGCCTTCGACCGGCGTCACCTGGTAAGCCAAGATCATTCACATGACTCTGGCCGCGGAAGCCTGCGACTTCGCGTGCATCAATTGTCCGTACTCTCTTCACTGGGCACTAAAATTAATTATTAACCGAGTAAACGTTACAAATTTGTCTTGACTGCTCGTCAATTCTACAATCCTAAATTATAGGATTTCTATATGGACTCACGGTGTGAGGTATTGTCACTCGATTTGTGTTTGAACTTAGTGCTGGCAAAATATCAAAAAATGTTGTTGATAGTACAAATGATCTGATAGTATAAATTATTTTATTTTATATTTTTTCAATAAGATAAAATAGTGTTAAGTTGAAAAATTAAAATAAAAAACACTTTTTGCCTGTACAGGGATATGGAGTGGTGGGACGGGGCTAGAAACATTTCAAAAAAATATTTTAAGTAAGCGTTATGGTGTAACTACTGATTTCATTTTTACAGTAACTTTTTACCATCTTATCAGGAGGTACCCTTTTGATTATTTGATCCCCAAAGTTTGGGCGCCCTCCCCTCTCAAGAGAGGCGTAGAGACAAGTCAATGGAGCGCCGGACCTATCGACTCGAACATTCTCGAGGCCTTCGCTAAGAAGATATGAATTTCATTGTCATACTTTCTTTCTTGCTTGCGTGGTTTGTTAAAATCGTTGTTAGACATCGATGAAGATAACTCAGCAAAAAACACAAGTGTGACGATGATTTAATTAAATATGGGTTAATTTGCATGTAAGGATGGCGCCGAACATCCTCACAGTGTCATTTGCTATGAAGTATGAGCAATGATCCCATCGGATCTAGTCGTCTTGAGCGATACTTTTCAACGAAATATGTTTTATTAAGGACAGACAAAAGACTTTTTCTGCAAAGAGAATACTGGATCTGTGGCTCAGTCATTTGAGAAAATGCTCGAAGCTTCATATTGATATATCACTTCTAATTGCTCGCAGAAGAAATATATATATTGGAGAGATGCGAGATGCAGGTTGAAGGCAACCATGCATAATGAAGGCAGCTGATATTGTTCTCGGAACAAATAGAAACAGATTAATACGGCTTTCTGTCAACAATATGAAACGCCGCATGATGATATGGCTGAGAAATTAAAAAATCAAGTAGTTGATGGAATAAAACACTGATTTAGCAATACAGGTGGATGAGAGTAGAGACAGTCTCAGTTAATATTTAATGTTCGATATATTGAAATGGAAGAGTGATTACTAGGAGCTACGTACTGTCTTCTACAGAGTTGGCAAGAACTACAAAGGCTGTTAATGTGATGAAAGCAGTCAGACAAAAAGAACTTTCATGAGAAAAATTGATTGGTGTATGCATTTGTAAGAGCAAAAAATGCCGCTGTGACTGCAATAACTTGTTTCAAACACCGATAATCCTTGGCAAATAAATTGCGGGTTCAAACCCGACGAAGCCGTGGATTTTAGGGCGAAAAAATCCTTCGTACACCTTCCTTCGGAGAGACGTAAAGCCGGCTGTCCCATGTTAGTAGATTTACTGCATGTAAAAGATCCTCAAGCCTAAAAAGAAGCCTCTGAGCAAAATTGAGATCCGCCTGTTTCGTCACCCAAGATAATACCTCCTTTCTCCGCTAGGTGGTGAAAGGAGCGTAGAAATTGCGTGGTTAGGCGGAAAGAGCGGGCCTGATGGCCCGAGTCTCGCCACGTAAAATAACGCATTAACTAAACTAAACTAACAATCCGCCCGTTAAATACTGGACTTTTAAAACATTTTTGCAAACAGTTAGGAACAGATCACAAAACACTGTATTTTGTAAAGAAGTACGCTGGCTCTCAAAAAGAAATATCATACTTTTTATCCATCAGCAAATACAAATGTGCGAGGGGCTTAGAAGTTTTCCTCTTGACAGACGGGCGTGTTAACTAAATGTTTGGTAACCTCTGCTTTAGATACTCACAATATTAAAAATATTTCATGAACATCGCCACCTCCCACCAAAAGAATGCACAACATTTACGGACTAATGACCCTAGAAGTTGGCGCACCCGGAATCACTAACAATCAATCAATTAAAAATATTTCACAGCTTCAAAAATACTCGCCTCCTTTGAATTTAATATACTAAATATTGTACCCTCGCTTGCACAAAAAATGGGCGATGTCCTGAGCCGAACTTTACCAGAGTTGTCCGAGCCCTGCCCCGCCCTTCGGATCAGGCTGACCAATCCGCTTTAGCTTCATTTCAGGAGGCGGACTATTCATCTTGAACATTACAAAATGGCGGTGATCGCGAGTTATATTATAGTAAATATTTGAATATAAATATTAAATCAACCAACAGTTTTACATAAATTTTGTATATACATTTAATTACATAAATAAAGTCATGCAATTTCCCAGTAAAACCATATTTTAAAACTGTTATAAAACGTGTTTTAGGCAAAAAAAAACACTGGACAACGAGTATTAAGCTCCATGTCTACATTTCGTCGTTTATTATTGTAATATTTATATAAAATGAAATAATTTT
>CAXIVR010001583.1:0-26347 GCA_964035755.1 Teleogryllus oceanicus
TCATATGTTCTTTTTTTCCGCCCAACCCTGTCCTTCGCGACGGCAAAAAATGAAAAAAATAAACGTATTAAAGTGCTTCTTTCGAAATAAAAGGCATGTTTGTATTATTTGAAATTCGAAATAATACTATAATTGTAATATTTCAAAAATAAATTTTTAAATTTAAAGCCGACACCCCCATCTAGCGGGGGCATAAGCTAAATTCGGGGCGACCCCCCCACCCGGGGATGGCAAAAACCCCATTCAGGCGAACTCTTCCATCGCGGATGGCAAAAGAACTACGTAGCGAATATCGATGGGGGAAATTCGAGGCGACACTGTTCGGATAGGAAATTCGGCCTTTAGACCCAATTACACACGTTTTCACTAACCTTTTCCTGCACTTCCTAATTTCACTTCAAAAAAAAAAACCCACCACACCCAAAAACCTTTCTGTCTGCATTACACTTTTTTTCCCAAAACAAAAAATTTTTAAAACATATATTTTATATTTCCTAAATTCTTTGCTATCAAGGTAACCTGCCCATACCTAGCTTTCTCCCCCCCCGATTGCCTACCTACGTAATATTAATTTAAAAAAGCCCCTGATTTTTAAAACCCTAGCTTTCCTGCTACTATACGCATGAGGCGTAATATCGGGCAAATAGCACTTTATTAAATTTTTTAGATGCATTAAATTATACCTGGAGCACTGGGGGACTGGGGCCCTGCTGTTTAAAATACATACATTTGGGGGGAAAAGGGGAGTTTTGGGGTTTCTTTTTTTTTTTTTTCCCCTTCTTTTTTTTCGGCTGCGACTGAGTGCATTTGCTGATGCCCGTCATTTTGTTACTCGGCACCCTACGATGAGCTGAAAAAGCCAGGGATAACAAAGAACATTCTCACCAATTTTGCAAATAAAACCCCCCTTTGGTAAAACGGTGGAAAATCCCCCCCCCACTCACGTAACCAAACCCCCTAACCTCAGCACAGAACCCAACCTACTACAAAGTAAACGAATCATCAGAACACGAAAAAACGCATTTCCTATCACACGAATACCTGCTCCAAACCCCAAAACCCCTCACGACCTTTTTTTGGGGAAACTTAAATTAGAAAATTATCAGAAAACCTAAGATGAATTTGCTCAAGTTAACAACACATCACACAACAATACATCCCTTTACGAGCCTTACTAGATCACGGATTACACACGTTTTCACCAAAGCACTTTCACTGCACTTCCTAACTGAATTTCACTTCAAAAAAAAAAAAAAAAAAAAAAACCCACCTACATCACAGAAACTTTTGAGAATAAATAAAACAATGAAAGATAAAAAAACACACTGTTATTCTCTCCTCTCACCAGATCGCAAACACCCCGAAACATAAGATGAAATGCCTTCAGTATATAAAACCTAAACACAAGAAGCACTAGAACTCGCACTTTTAGAGCTCTTCACCACTGTTTTACACTGTTAAAAATCAAAAACAGAATTCACATTGCTTATCTATCAAGCCACCACAACAACACGACTATTTTTAGAATGAACCACGACAAACACCAACACCAGAATTCTCACAAGCACACGAAAACATACATTTCCCATCACAACAGTAAAGAACAATTATTCTCTAAAGCAATTACACTTCCCTGCCTGCGTTTCACTGTGTTTCCGAATCTTTGCCATCCCAATAATAATAATAGATAATGACATACGCCCCCTTCTTGGAAACTACGGAAACGTTCGCGTAACAATCACGAAGCGACAATGCTAGTGATAGCACGAGCTCGATCAAACATTGAAAGTTTTACACTCAAGATAAAACGTCAAAATTAACTTTCAATCAATTGAAGATTTTAGAAAATATAAATCATTTTGTGATACAAACAATATCAATATTACTCTTATCGTGACCTACTATTAAAACAATCACAGTTTTATTCAGAAATATACCTATTACTTACTCAAATGAAAGTTTTTCAATGAATTATTGAAACTTAACTATCCAGTGCAAAGGTATACAGATTATTTAACAAACAACGTGAACTATAGAAATTTGCTCAATAGAACTTACTACAAGTCCAGAAGCTTCTAAAATCTTCAAATTAGAAAAATTTTCCATAGTGTCATAAAGTTCAAGCAAAAGTATCAAATAACCAACCGATTCAATGTAAGAGATGCCAAAATTCAATCATCACAAGCCAATTGTAGATTAATCCCACGTTGTGTAAGGTGTACTGAAAACCACCATTATTCGAACTGTCCTCTTCCAAAATCAACCCTCCTATTTGTTGTAATTGCCTCGAAATCACACTGCTAATTACAAAGGTTGTCCAGTATATAAAGATTTACTGAAACCAAATCAAACTAATAATTCAAATTCTCATATGTTAATAAATCAAAATTTGAATTTTGTTCCTCCAAAATTAAATGCACAAAATTTTCCAGACTTGCCGCAAACTCAAATCTTTCAACGTAACAATCCTATTCAAAAATTCCTTCAAATTCAAATACTCCTACACCTCAATTTATAATCACAAATCACACAAATTCTCTTATTCTGATATATTAAAACAAAATCCTTCTACTTACACCGATTTAATTTCCAGCATAATTCAACAAATTATTTCTACACTTATCCCACAAATTCAAACTTTATTACAAAACCTCTTAGTCCCACTTTTAAATGGCCATTAGTAACAACAGAAATCTAAATATAACACTACTAAACTGGAACTCTAATGGACTAAAACGACAACAAAATATTTTTAATCACTTTCTATCATACCATAATATTGACATAGCATGTATTTCTGAGACTCATCTAACCCCTAAAGAAAAGATGTATTTAAAAGGTTATAAAATTTATAGAAATGATAGAATCTCTGATCATGCTTCTGGGGGAGTAGCAATAATAATTAAGAATTCTATTGTTCATCAACAAACAATTTTTCCTACATCTGACATTTTAGAATGTATAGCAGTAGAAATTAACATAAATAATACGTTTACTCTTTATATTCCATTTATAGAATGCATTCATGCTCCTTTGAACCAACCTATTACTCTAATCACAACAACATAATACCAGATATTTTAGATATATAATTACAAAAAACGTCAATTTACAATTCTTTCAATCTCCACTTCCTGAATTAGATTCTGACCATCTCCCTGTTAAAATATGTTTTAATTCTTCAATATTAAAAGATAATTATCCTCTTCATAACATGCGAATAAACTGGAATACATATCGCTCATATATAGAATCAAATTTAACTTCCCAAAAACTTAGATAATACTCAAAATTGATGTAGAAATCAAACGTTTACTAAAATAATTCTAGATGCATATAAATATTCTAGTACATACATTAAACCGTACATACATACTCGATCTCTCCCTATAAATATCTTAAATCTTATCAAATCCAAACATAACCTAAGACGATTCTGGCAACAAACTCGTCGCCCTGACATTAAAAGAAAAATAAACAAGTTATCACGCATTATCAAATTACGTATAGACCAATATGAATTAGACAAATTTCAAAATTACATTGCACAAATACATCCTAATAGCAGACCACAATGGTCAACAATTAAAAAATTAACAAAATCTTATTCCCTATACCAATGACATGGACCATAGACATGGAACCATATACCATTGACATGGAACACAGAGGAGCTAGAAACGCCTTCGACTATACGCCTAAAGAAACATGGAATCATTATGACGCAATAATTGCAACAGAAACCTTTCTGCTCAAACCATATGAAATTACTGGATTTTATGGTCTACACTCCTACGCAGCCCCAACAGAGGGCAGACCAGAAGGAGGTTTCTAGCTTTCTGAAACCAATAATGGGAGACATAACTGACGTTTACAAAGAGCATAATTTGATTATTAGAGAACAAGCAAAATTACTATAATAGGATTATATATTCCACCACAGAGTTCAACTGAAGACGCGATAGAGACTATACTAAACGCAATATCCAGGACCACGGAAAAAGAAAAAGTGATTCTGACAGGAGACCTTAACTGTAGGATTGACAAACCCCAAACAAAAACAACACTAGTATTGGACACACTCAGAGAGGAAGGCTTTACACTAGTGAACAAGAAAGACATGAAGACGTACTTTGCATACAACGGATCAAGTCCCATAGATCTGGTCTTCTATAAAGGAAAAGAAATAAAGATACAGGAACAGAAAGTACTATGGTCATCACCGGCAACACCAATAAGAAAACACGTACCGGTAGAGACAACTTTCAGCCTACCAAAGACGCAACACATGAAAGAAAACAAAAACCGTGCAATATATCCAGAAAAATCGACCCGAATGTCATTAAGGTAAATGTGATAAATGAGGCGAAGAAGAGAATATCAGAAAAAATCTTGAATTTGTGGGATAAGTGTAGAAATAATTTGTTGAATTATGCTGAAATTAAATCGGTGTATTTTGAAGTAGAAGGATTTTGTTTTAATATATCAGAATAAGAGAATTTGTGTGATTTGTGATTATAAATTGGAGGTGTAGGAGTATTTGAATTTGAAGGAATAAGATAAAACGACACACGACGATCAGCTGTTCACGTGGTATCGTGAACATATGAAGACGTAACATTGCTATATCACGAAAACACCTTCACTGCACACTTTCTATGCCCGAAACTCACTTTAACACAAACCACGAATACTAGATTTCACATAACAAGAAAGACGAATTCCATCCACACTCAAGAGAAAACGTCCACGACGATCAGCTGTTCACGAGGTACAAAGACGAAGTAATTCACCGAACACGTATGAAGACGTAACATTGCTATATCACGAAAACACCTTCACAGCACATTTTCTACTAACAGCTTTTAAACTTCTTTAAAACTATACACGAATACTAGTTTTCACATAACAAGAATGCCATCACACGCATGTCCACACACGAAACGAACACATGTCGGCCGCAGGTGGTGCAAACATTACGAGCGATACATTGCTATGATTTTGCGAGACGAACAGAAACGAGTATTTACACTGCCACTGCGCTCTTTCTGCCTTTAAAAGCAATTCACTCTACTTTTGTAAGTAAAAAGACTACATTCCGCTCGTCCTTGGATTAGAAACTTGGTATACGGGCGACCTTTTGCGTGTAGGTTGCACATTCTGATATCGACATTCATATGTTTCTTTCTCGCGCCAACGCCTTGTCCTTCGACGGCAAATAATGAAAAGAACAATAAACGTATGCGTAAAGTGCTTCTTTCGAAATAAATAGGCATGTTTGTATTATTTGAAATGTCAAAGTAAATAATACTATATATTGTAATATATAACATTAAATAAATATGGAAATTGGAGGCGACACTCCTGCCATCTAGCGGATGGCATAAGAACTACATTCGAGGCGACACTCCTGCCATCTAGCGGATGGCATAAGAACTACATTCGAGGCGACACTCCTGCCATCTAGCGGATGGCATAAGAATCTACGTAGCGAATATCGATAGGAAATTCGAGGCGACACTGTTCGGATATGGAAATTCGAGCCTTACTAGATCACGGATTACACACGTTTTCACTACAGCACTTTCACTGCACTTCTAACTGAATTTCACTTCAAAAAAAAAAAACCCCACCTACATCACAGAAACACTTTCCTGTCTGCATTACACTTTTTTCCTTCGCACAAACTTAAGAAATTTTTAAAACATATATAATTTATATATTGCTTACCAATTCTTGTAAGCTATCACATGAGTAACCTGCACTTTCATAACCTAGCTTTCTCGCCTCGCCACGATTGCCCTAACCTACGTAATATTCACACTTCTAAAATGCATTAAATTATACCTGGAGCACTGGCAGGCGACTCGGCGGGCTGCTGCTGCGCGAAAATACATACATTTAAGGGGACAAGGATGAGTTTTAGGGTTTCTTTTAATCTTTATTTCCTTCTTTTTTTTTTCGGCTGCGACTGAAGTGCATTTGCTCGATGACACCGACTCGTCACTGCTTGCTTACTCGGCAGCGGCTACAGATGAGCTGCAAAAAGCACATGTGATACACAAAAGAACATTCTCACCAATTTTGCAAATACAAACCCCTTTCGGTATAACTAGTGGGAAAGAATCACCCAACCCCAGCTCACGTAACCTAACCTAACCTAACCTCAGCACAGCTAACCTAACCTGCACTACAAAGTAAATCAGAATCATCAGAACACGAAAGAAACGGCATTTCCTATCACACGAATACACTGCTCTGACAACCCAACACCACTCACGACCTTGTTTGGGAAACTTAAATTAGAAAATTATCAGAAAACCTAAGATGAATTTGCTCAAGTTAACAACACATCACACAACAATACATCCCTTTACGAGCCTTACTAGATCACGGATTACACCGTTTTCACCAAGCACTTTCACTGCACTTCTAACTGAATTTCACTCAAAAAAAAAAAAAAAAAAACAACCCCTACATCACAGAAACATTTTCCTGTCTGCATTACTCTTTTTCCTTCTGCAGAAACTTAAGAAATTTTAAAATATATATAATTTCGAGGGCTTCTACACTACACTGCACACGAAAGTTTTGAGAATAAATAAAACAATGAAAGATAAAAAAAAACACACTGTTATTCTCTCCTCTCACCAGATCGCAAACACCCCGAAACATAAGATGAAATGCCTTCAGTATATAAAACCTAAACACAAGAAGCACTAGAACTCGCACTTTTAGAGCTCTTCACCACTGTTTTACACTGTTAAAAATCAAAAACAGAATTCACATTGCTTATCTATCAAGCCACCACAACACAGCACACGACTATTTTTTAGAATGAACCACGACAAACACCAACACCAGAATTCTCACAAGCACACGAAAACATACATTTCCCATCACAACAGTAAAGAACAATTATTCGAGAACGGATTTCCTCACAAATACCGTCACAAACCCACCCTCAACACTTTTGAAACTTAAATTAAAAACAAAAATATAATTTCTGTAAAAACATAACACAATCATCCCTTCGGCCACGATGTTACCACTTTTACAGCTCACATTCTAACTGATCACTTCAAAAAAAAAAAAAAAACCCACTACACAAAACATTTCCTGTGCATTATTTTTCCTCGCAGAAACTAATTTAAATAATAATTGGGGCTTACATCCAAACTTAAAATAAATATGAAGATAAAACCTGTATCTCTCCTCGTAAACCACAAAGTGAAACTTAAACTACAAGCATAGAACCGACTTAGGTACCACTTCACTGTAAACAACACCATGTACATGCACCAAAACAGAACGACATAGAAGAAACGCACCCAACACAGAATTCTCAAAAAAACATACATTAAACATAAAGAAAATTATCAAACAATTAATCCCCTCACGTTTTCCTTCCACCCAATAATAAAGTTACAAGCCCTCTTGACTAGAAATTCCAAAAAGAAACTAGATACAATCCCACATTAAATTTTCCTCAAGAACCAAAATTAATTTAATAATTAAGTTAGAAAAAAAACTTTGATAAAAATATTAAATACTTATCACTACATTAAAACACCAGTACAAAATATACTATTATATAATAAAACAAAAATAAACTTACTTGTAAAATTACAATTATACAAAAACGAACCATGATTTCCAAGACTTACACAAGCCAGAATTAAACTCAAATAAAATTCAAGCAAAATTCAAAAAGACAAACAACGATTCAATTAGGATGCTTCAATCTACAACCAATAGATAATCACGTTAGGGTGAAAACCATATCAATCCCAAACAATCATTGTGAATGCCTCAAATAATCTAATTAAAAGGTTGTCCATAATAAAGATTTACAAAAAATAAAATCAAATTTATGTAAAAATCAAAATTAATTTCTCCAAAATTAAAACAAAATTTCAATTCGCTCAATTCAAAAACTATTAAAATTTTCAAATTAAAACCACTCAATTTTAATAAAATACACAAATCTATTCTAATTTAAAAAAATTCATTAACTTTAATTTCATAATCAACAAATTATTTAAATCAAAATTCAAATTATACAAAACTGTCATTAATCCATTGTAAAAGAACAAAACATATACTACCTCAACACAAAAATATTTTAATTCTATTACAAATTGAATAAGATTTCTGAACATCAACCTAAAAAAATATTTATAAAAATTATAAATAAAATCAATTCGGAAATAAATTAATCATTTTATAAAACAATTTTCCAATCTACTTAAATTATCAAAAATTAAAATAAATAAATACTTTATTCCATAAATGCATTCATGTCCTGAACAACTCATTACTTAATACAACAACATAACCGTATATTTTAGATATAATAATTACAAATAATTTAATTTCAACTACTCTGAATTAGATTCTACATTCGTTAAATTTTAATCAATAAAATAATTATCTCATATAAAATAACATCTTTAAATTAACAAATTGAATACTAAGATAGAAATCAAACTATAATATTTAATGCAAATTAAAACAATGTCTATAAATACTATTTATCACTACATCAAAGATCCAAAAATTTCCTCCTAAAAAAAATAAATATCTTTAAAAACATAATTAATAGAAATAAAATTATAATATTAATACACCAAAGATAATTAATACAAAACTATTACAATCGGACAGAAGAAATTCTGACAGGAACAACTGAGCTATAACTAAAAAAAACATATGAAATAGAGACCTTCTAAACAAGAAAAGAAGGCCTGAGCAAGAGGCAAGATTTGTTAACAAAAGAGAAGACGAAGATAGTTATACGAAAGAAAATATGGAAATTTACAAGACAACAAAAAACAAAGAATACCAGAAAAATGAAGCTTAATTGAAAACAAAAAATTAAAAAAAAACTAATAGTGAGAAATAAATTGAAATAGTAACTTCATGAAAAAAAATCAGAAAGAATTTGGTATAGATATAAAGAGAGAATTTGAAAAGAAAAAAGAAAAAAGTTAGTTCTAATATGAAGAAAGAATTAGAAAAACTATTTTATGAATAATTTAAAAAAAATCTGATTTTAGAAAGATAAACAAAGATCTGATGTGTTAAGAGGTAAAGAGAAGTAACACCGACACGTATGAAAGACATCTATACAGAAAACACCTTAAAGCATATTCCAAACCAGAATACAGACATACAAAAGAACATTCCACAACAAGAAAGTCGCGCAGGTACATCAGCGATCACGACAGAGAAAGAACAGTTAATGTTTACTTTTAAAACATTCACTCTATTTTAAAAGATTCGGCAAAACGAAATGCGTTGAGGAATAGAATTATTTTTCAACAAGACCACCTCTCCTGGCAATGGACATCCGTTCGTAAAACTTCAGGCATTTTTATTTGAACGAACATTCTAATTGCTAGCATGAAAAAAAAAACGAGAATCTTCATTAGAGATAGATGCAGAATATTTACATATAAAAATTGAGGGAAATTCGCCATCGGGATGGCAAAAACACATCAGGAACCCTGCCACAGCGGATGGAAAGAACCATCGGGCCCCTGCCTCTGCGGATGCATAAGAAAATTCGGCGACACCCGCATTGGGATGGTAAGAACACGTACAATTCAAGAAATTACGCACTCGAATGAAATTACAAAACGATTACACGTTCACAGACTCACTTCCTAACAATTTATTAAAAACCATAATCAACATTCCTGTGCATTACATTTTTCTGCACACAAATTTAAAACATTTAATATATATTCACAATTTAAGCTCACATGTAACCTGCTTCTACCGCCCACGATTGCAACACATATTACATCTAAAAGTCATATTTATAACCAGTCTTGTGCACATAATGAGGCGATTAAGATTTTTAATTTATCTAATTTCCGCCTGAGATCAGGCGCTGTGCGCGAAAATTCATGAGATGGTTTAGTTTCTTACTTTCTTTTTGCTACAACTTTGTGCTGTGAGTCCGGCCGCTACGTATGCCATAAGAACTCTACAATTGAAATACAAACTGAAACGTGAAAATCACCAACCCCAGCTCACAACCCCACCTACTGAACTCTAACTCAAAAACAAATGAATTCAGAACACAAAACATTTCCTTCACCAATCTGACACACACACCAGCACTTGTTTAATAATAAAATAAAAAACAAAAATTCCTCAAAAACATCATATACTCCTTTTATGAACTTAATTTTATAAAATTCAGCTCCTAACTGAATACTAAAAAAAAAAAAAAAAAACACACGAATTTTCCTTCCATATCTTCAAATAAAAATTTATATATAAAGCTCACACTAACTGCACAAACTTTAGATAAATAAAAAATAAAAAAAACATGTATTTCCCACAGACAAACATCTAAAATAACCTATAAAAACCAAATCAAAAGCACAAACTAAGTTAACTTTTTACATTAAATCAACGATCTTCCAAAAAAAAATATTTGAAATACAACTCAAATCACAGCACATAAACATTTCATAACATATTACTCAGATAATCATCTTCTAATTGTTAATATCATTATAAATATAATACTCTATACACTTAAAAAATCAAGTATCAAAACCGGCTAAAATAAGTTTTACTATACGCAAATCAATTATTAAAAATAAATTTTGTATAAACTTCAATACCATCTAAATTAAAATCAAGTTATAAATAACATATCAAATGGATTCAATAAATGAAATAATATCAGCAAGGATAATTTAAACGACCAATTATTGAACTTCTATCATCTATTTATTAAAAATCTATTAAGTTCAGAAAATACAACCAAATCAAAAAATCAATCATATACAAAATGAATTTTCTATATGAACATCAACTCCTCTCAATAACTCTATTAATTCTAAATCAATCTTACAGTTACAAAATTTCTACAAATAAACATTTCATTCAATTTATAATAAATTTTCTCATAAATCAATTATTCAACTCATCACTATCCATTAAAATCAAATTAACTACTAATTAATATAACACAACTTTTTAACTCTCTATAATACATATTGATATTCCAAATTTATTATAAAATTAATATAACTCTATCATTTGATTAAAAAAAAACTATATAACACATCTCAATAAATAAAATAACTATATACCATATTAATCAATTTTAGATCATCTCCCTAGAAATAAATAAAAATATAAGATATTATAATTGAGAAAAATAAAATATTCTAAATTCAATCTCTTAATGTTATAAATAAAATAATCTTTTCTATTATATGAATCATTCTCTTAAAACTTTACTTCAAAACTAATACCAAATTGATTAAATCAACGTCAATTTCAATTAAAATTTCTGAATAATAACCTAATATGTTTCTTATATAATTTATCTCAAACACAAAATGGAACATCGCTAAAAAAAAATAAATATAATTATAATCAAACTATTAAAATTAATCATTAAATAATCTAGCAAATTCTAAATACAATTTACACAAACAACCATCTGGAACCTCTGACATAAAAAAAAGTCACATCAAAAATGACATAGACAAATCAAACTCCAACCATGATAATTATTAATTACACTATCACAGAGGTATTGACATAATGACATAACAGGAAAAGTTGTATAGAAAGAAATTAGATATCCACAGACCCTGAAACCATGATTACTGATTATGGCCACAGAAGAGGAGACCAAGAGGATACAAACAAAAACAATGACAAAGAATTTTAGAAAAAAAATAAAATTATTCACACGATCAAGCAGTTATAAAGAAATAGAACGAAAGAAAGATCAGGAACCAATAGAACACACCACCAAGACCACCAAGAATACTAAATAAAACGACATGCAAAGGTAGTATATGGCAAAGAAAGAAAGTGAAAGAAATATGTATAGCAAATAATGCATAGAACTATAAAACGAACATGATAAGATGATAGATAGAAAGTAAGCGAAGTGATATTGAGAAAATAATGTAATACTAATTTGATTTACGATTTTAAATCAGATAAAAGGAGATTATAATAGGAATAATAGGTAAACGAAGTATTCACGACGTAAGACACATTGCTATACGAAAACCTCAAATTCTCAAACTTTAAACACAGATACTAGTTCACATAACAAGAGCATCACACACGAACACACTCGGCGGTAAAAACGAGTATTCATGATTGAGACGACAGATCAAACCCTTCGCCTTTAACAACTCTTAAAACACATCTGTTCATAAATGGTTCACACCTGTGTCTGATGCACATAGTTTGCTAAGTTTGACAAAAAATACATGCGTTCTCTTAAAGCATTTTTTAAATATTCCTATATTGTACACTTAAGAATGCGACATCCTGCCATCAGCCGGATGCAAAATAATCGTGAGCTCGATATGGCGTTATTGTGAAATAATTAGATATAGATAGAATCATACGATGGATGATATTGAGAATTCGCCTACGGATGATAATTCAGACTCTGCCTCTACTGAAAAAAACATACACAAACTCGATAATCTGAATGATTTAATAAATTATATGACAATTCTTCACCGCTTTCTACACTCCCATCTAAACCTACAAATCTTCTACTTTTTTTTCCAACTAGAAACAATAATTTATTATTTTACATGCATAAATACCTGCACTACCAGCCGCGCCCTGCAATAATAAAAGTTGATTTTAACTATTCCTTCTTGCATATGCTACATTCATGCTTATTACTCGAGCGCAGCTGCGCTGGAAAAACATCATTTAGGCGTTTGTCTTAATCTCACAGTTCACTCCTGCTCTTACGTGTCGAATCTTTTCCATCCCAATAATAGTAAAGAAAGAAAACACATTAAACATCTACTCAATTCAAATCAAGCCAAATAGATGATGACAAACATAACAACCTAAAATCTCAAATTAACACACATGAATCAAAAAATAAATTTAGACAAAAATCATTTACCTTTCGACCTAATTAAAACAAATACAGAAAAATATACACTAAAGAAAATTTTAAATTATTAATTTTTTAAATAAATAAAAATTAATCAAGGTTACTAAAATTTCACTAGAACTTTTACTATCCAAAATTAAAAAAAAAAAAAACTTCCATTTCCTACACACAAAACATCAAATATCAATGATCTTATTAAAAACTAAAATACTAAACTATTTAGATTTCCCCGTTTACTGTATAAAAACTTAAGAATACATGCAAAATCAACCCCACTTCCTTTCTCAACAACGCAAACACAAAATCAAGCTCTAAATACAAACAATACTAAATCATTTAGGTCATATCAAATTGTTTTCCATTAAATGAAAAAAATTCTTGCTTCCAAACTCAAATACACAACACCTATTAAAACCCAACAAACATCACACTCAATTTATATCACAACAAAATCTTTATCATAATAAAAAATCTTCTACTACACATTAATTCCAGAAATTAACATTTTCTAACTTATCCACAAATTCAAATTATTACAACCTCTGCCCACTTTAAACACATACAACAAATCTAATATAACACTACAAACTGAATCATGAAAAAGACAAAATTTTTAATCATTATCATACAAATATGAATGCTATTTTGAGACTTCTAACCTAAAGAAAATCTTTAAAAATTAAAAATTTATGAAATGATAGTAACTGATCATGGGATCAATAATAATAAATTATTTCATCAACAAACAATTTTTCACATCTGACATTAGAATGTTCATAGAAACATAATACGTTCTCTTATTTCCATTATAAATTTCATGTCCTAACAACCATATCTAATACAACATAATCAAATTTAGATAAAATTCAAAACTCAATTCAATTTTTAATCCCACTTTGAATTGTTCTGAATCCCTTTAAATTCTAATTCTTCAATATAAATTTATCTTCATCATCGAATAACTGAATAAATCGTCATATATAATAAATTTACTTCAAAAATAGATATATTAAAAAATGTTAAAACAAATTTTACTAAAAATTTAATTTAAATTCATACATTCATTAAAACCTATACTAATTCCTAAATATCTAAATCTATCAATCCAAACAACCTAAACATCTAACAAATCATCTGAATTAAAAAAAAAATAACAAGTACATGCATTATCAAATTGTAACCAATATAATTACAAATTTCAAATTAATTCAAATATCCATAGAACCATGTAACAATTAAAAATTAAAATCTATTTCTATACAAACTGACCATAACATGACTTATCATTACATGAACACAGGAGTAAACGTCTTTACTATACCCTAAAATGGAATCATTATGAGCAAATTAACAGAACTTCTGCTCAACATATGAATACTGATTATGTCTCATCTACCACCAACACAACCGAAGTTTAGTTCTGAAACCAATATGAAATAATCTTTAATTAAGATTATTATTATACGACAACAAATATATAATAGATATATATCCAACAGATTAACTAACATAGAATATACAAAGCTATCAACCACGAAGAAAAAGATTCTGACAACCTAATAGATTAACCAAAAAAACACACTATATTCCTCAAAGGAACTTTACACTATGAACAAGAAACATGAACACTTTGCTACAACGATAAGTCATAATCAGTTTATAAAGAAAGAAATAAAGATAATCAAAATACTATGTCATCTCAAACAATAAGAAAACACTACGGTAAGACAATTCAGCTACAAAGCGCACCCATAAAGAAACAAAAAGTCAATATCAGAAATGACCAGATGCATTAAGTAATTGATAAATAGCAAGAAGAGAATATCAGAAAAATCGAATTTTGATAATGTAGAAATAATTTTTATTATAATTAACGGGATAATGAAGGATTTGTTTAATAACAAATGAGAAGTGATGTGTTAAAATGGATGTAGAGATTTGAATTTAAGAAAAATAAAAGACCAACACAGTGTTCGTATGGAACATAGACATAAAGCATATCCACGAAAATTTCCTGCAACTTATGCGACTCATCTTACACAAAACAAACTAGATTTACAAACAGAAAGGATTCATCACAAAAGAAACGCACAGACATAGCTGTTCATACAAAGAATATCACGACCGATAAGGAAAATTCTAACAGAAACACTTCACAGCACACCAAAAATGTTTAAACTTCTTAAACTAAAGACAGTTTCAATAACAAAAGCCATACAGATTCCAAAAACACAATGCCCGATGGTGCAAAAGAGAGAGATACATATGATTTGCAGAGAACGAAAAGATTTACACTCCATGCTCTTTCGCCTTTAAAAATTCATGAAGAAAAAGACACATTGTTCCTGATTAAAATTGGTTAGGGATTTTTGAGGGAATTATATCGACATCATTTTCTTGGGAACGTTGTCTTATGACGAAATAATGGAACATAACGTGAATTGCTTTTCGAAATAAAGCATTTGTATTATTTAATTAAAGTTAATACTATATATTAAAAATAACATTAAATAATTGGAAAGAGGATCCGCCATCGTGGAGAACATAACAATTCAGGAACACTCCGCCATCTACGGCAAAACTAATTCACGACATTGCATCTGCATGATAAGACAATTCAGCACACCAGCATCGCGGTGGCAAACTACTGCATATCGAGGAAAGACGAACTATTCGATAGATGAGCCTTCTAATCACGATTACACACTTTTCACTACACACTTTAAGATAAACGAATTCCTTCAAAAAAACCCACCTACTACGAAACTTTCTCGCATTAATTTTTCTTCCAACAAGAAATTTTAACAATGATATTAATATTCTTAATTTTTCAAATGATACTGCCTTCATTACTGTCGCACGATCCTAATTCGTAATATTCACTTAAAATCATGATTTTAACCCTCCTGCTGCATCGCGAGGCGAATACTGCAAATAGCACATTATTAGTTTAAGTGCATTAATAACCGCAGATGTAGCATCAAGAAGCTGCTGTGGAAATACATTAAGGCAAGGATGGTTTAGCTATTTAATCTTATTCTTTTTGGCGCACTGTGCATTGCGATGAACACTGTCACGCTTGCTTTCGCACCTACGATGCTAAGCCATTGATACAAAAGAACATCACAATGCAATACAAACCTTTCGTATACTAGTAGGAAAGACACCACTCACTAACTAACCTTAACATTTCAGCACAGCAATTTACTGCACTACAAATAGAACTGTACACAAAAAACGCATTTCCATCCAGAATACCTGTCTAAACCCAACACACTCAGAATTGTTTAAACTAATTAAATATAAACTATAATTGCGTAACACACATACAACATACTCTTACAGCTTACTGATCACGATTCACGTTTCCTAACATGCATTGCTTCCTAACTAATTTCCTAAAAAAAAAAAAAAAACCACTATCACGAACATTTTCTGTGCATTCTTTCCTTCAGAACTAAAATTCTTAAATAATAATTGAGGTTCTCACTCTTCACCAAACTTTTGAGAATAAAAACTGAAGTAAAAAACCACTGTCATCCTCCTCTACAGTCAAACACCAAACATAAGTGAACTCAGTAAAACCTAAACACAGAACACAAACATTTTGGTTCACACGTTACACTGTTAAACAAACAGAATTCAGTATCTACAAAACAACACAGCCAGACTATTTTAATGAACACGACAAACACAACAAAATTCCATCACACAAACATCTTTCATCCAACATAAGACAATTATCTCTAAATTACTTAACCTGCGCATGTTTCAATTCCACCAATAAAATAATTAATACTCGCCTTCTTGAAACTAACTTCATAAAATCACGACCAATGCTATACACGATGAAAAAATAAAGCTACTAAAAAAACTATTCTTCACAATTAAATTAAAAATATAAATTTTAGTAAAACTACATAACCTATCGCCCTTATATATAAAACAATACAGTTTAAAACAATTATTCTTATCAAATGAAAATTTAAGAAATGAAATTAACTATCAGTCAAAAACAGATTATAACAACACGAACCTAATTTCCCATAACTTAACAATCCAAAGCTAAATCTTCAATTATTTCATGTTCAAAAAGTTCAAGCAAAAATCAAATAACCAACATTCTAAGAATCCAAAATTCAATCATACAAAGCAATTGTGAATTATCATTTGAAGTTACTAACACCTTTCAACTGTCTTTCAATCACCTCATTTTTGTAATGTGAAATCACTGCTAATAAAAGTTCATATATAAGATTACTGAAACAATCAAACTTATTCAAATTCTAGTTATAATCAAAATTGAATTTTGTCAAATTAATGACAAAATTTCCAGATTGCAGAAATAAATCTTTAAAAAAACTATTCAAATTCTTCAATCAAACTCCTACATCCATTTATATTTCAATCAAAATTCTCTTATTCTAAATTAAAAAAATTTATTACACGATTAATTCAGCAAATTAACAAATTATTTCACACACCAAATTCAAACTTTATTACAAAACCTCTTAGTCCCACTTTTAAATGGCCATTAGTAACAACAGAAATCTAAATATAACACTACTAAACTGGAACTCTAATGGACTAAAACGACAACAAAATATTTTTAATCACTTTCTATCATACCATAATATTGACATAGCATGTATTTCTGAGACTCATCTAACCCCTAAAGAAAAGATGTATTTAAAAGGTTATAAAATTTATAGAAATGATAGAATCTCTGATCATGCTTCTGGGGGAGTAGCAATAATAATTAAGAATTCTATTGTTCATCAACAAACAATTTTTCCTACATCTGACATTTTAGAATGTATAGCAGTAGAAATTAACATAAATAATACTGTTTACTTTATATTCCATTTATAGAATGCATTCATGCTCCCTTTGAACCAACCTATTACTCTAATCACAACAACATAATACCAGATATTTTAGATATAATAATTACAAAAAACGTCAATTTACAATTCTTTCAATCTCCACTTCCTGAATTAGATTCTGACCATCTCCCTGTTAAAATATGTTTTAATTCTTCAATATTAAAAGATAATTATCCTCTTCATAACATGCGAATAAACTGGAATACATATCGCTCATATATAGAATCAAATTTAACTTCCCAAAAACTTAGATAATACTCAAAAATTGATGTAGAAATCGAAACGTTTACTAAAATAATTCTAGATGCATATAAATATTCTAGTACATACATTAAACCGTACATACATACTGATCTCTCCTATAAATATCTTAAATCTTATCAAATCCAAACATAACCTAAGACGATTCTGGCAACAAACTCGTCGCCCTGACATTAAAAGAAAAATAAACAAGTTATCACGCATTATCAAATTACGTATAGACCAATATGAATTAGACAAATTTCAAAATTACATTGCACAAATACATCCTAATAGCAGACCACAATGGTCAACAATTAAAAATTAACAAAATCTTATTCCCTATACCAATGACATGGACCATAGACATGGAACCATATACCATTGACATGGAACACAGAGGGAGCTAGAAACGCCTTCGACTATACGCCTAAAGAAACATGGAATCATTATGACGCAATAATTGCAACAGAAACCTTTCTGCTCAAACCATATGAAATTACTGGATTTTATGGTCTACACTCCTACGCAGCCCCAACAGAGGGCAGACCAGAAGGAGGAGTTTCTAGCTTTCTGAAACCAATAATGGGAGACATAACTGACGTTTACAAAGAGCATAATTTGATTATTACGAGAACAAGCAAAATTACTATAATAGGATTATATATTCCACCACAGAGTTCAACTGAAGACGCGATAGAGACTATACTAAACGCAATATCCAGGACCACGGAAAAAGAAAAAGTGATTCTGACAGGAGACCTTAACTGTAGGATTGATAAACCCCAAACAAAAACAACACTAGTATTGGACACACTCAGAGAGGAAGGCTTTACACTAGTGAACAAGAAAGACATGAAGACGTACTTTGCATACAACGGATCAAGTCCCATAGATCTGGTCTTCTATAAAGGAAAAGAAATAAAGATACAGGAACAGAAAGTACTATGGTCATCACCGGCAACACCAATAAGAAAACACGTACGGTAGAGACAACTTTCAGCCTACCAAAGACGCAACACATGAAAGAAAACAAAACCGTGCAATATATCCAGAAAAATCGACCCAATGTCATTAAGGTAAATGTGATAAATGAGGCGAAGAAGAGAATATCAGAAAAAATCTTGAATTTGTGGATAAGTGTAGAAATAATTTGTTGAATTATGCTGGAAATTAAATCGGTGTATTTTGAAGTAGAAGGATTTTGTTTTAATATATCAGAATAAGAGAATTTGTGTGATTTGTGATTATAAATTGAGGTGTAGGAGTATTTGAATTTGAAGGAATAAGATAAAACGACACACGACGATCAGCTGTTCACGTGGTATCGTGAACATATGAAGACGTAACATTGCTATATCACGAAAACACCTTCACAGCACATTTTCTAAACGTTTAAACTTTTTTAAAACTATACACGAATACTAGTTTCACATAACAAGAAGACACGCATGTCCACATACGAAACGAACACATGTCGGCCGCAGGTGGTGCAAACATTACGAGCGATACATTGCTATGATTTTGCGAGACGAACAGAAACGAGTATTTACACTGCCACTGCGCTCTTTCTGCCTTTAAAAGCAATTCACTCTACTTTTGTAAGTAAAAAGACTACATTCCGCTCGTCCTTGGATTAGAAACTTGGTATACGGGGCGACCTTTTTGCGTGTAGGTTGCACATTCTGATATCGACATTCATATGTTTCTTCTCGGCGCCAACGATACCTTGTCCTTCGCGACGGCAATAATGAAAAGAACAATAAACGTATGCGTAAAGTGCTTCTTTCGAAATAAATAGGCATGTTTGTATTATTTGAAATGTCAAAGTAAATAATACTATATATTGTAATATATAACATTAAATAAATATGGAAATTCGAGGCGACACTCCTGCCATCTAGCGGATGGCATAAGAACTACATTCGAGGCGACACTCCTGCCATCTAGCGGATGGCATAAGAACTACATTCGAGGCGAACACTCCTGCCATCTAGCGGATGGCATAAGAACTACGTAGCGAATATCGATAGGAAATTCGAGGCGACACTGTTCGATATGGAAATTGAGCCTTACTAGATCACGGATTACACACGTTTTCACTACAGCACTTTCACTGCACTTCCTAACTGAATTTCACTTCAAAAAAAAAAAAACCCCACCTACATCACAGAAACACTTTCCTGTCTGCATTACACTTTTTCCTTCGCACAAACTTAAGAAATTTTAAAACATATATAATTTATATATTGCTTACCAATTCTTGTAAGCTATCACATGAGTAACCTGCACTTTCATAACCTAGCTTTCTGCCTGCCACGATTGCCCTAACCTACGTAATATTCACACTTCTAAAAGCTCACTGATGTTTATAACCTAGCTTTCCTGCTGCACTATACGCATGAGGCGTAATATCTGGCAAATAGCACTATTATTCACATTCTTACAGATGCATTAAATTATACCTGGAGCACTGGCAGGCGACTCGGCGGCGGCTGCTGCTGCGAAAATACATACATTTAAGGACAAGGATGAGTTTTAGGTTTTTTAATCTTATTTCTTCTTTTTTCGGCTGCGACTGAAGTGCATTTGCTCGATGACACCGACTCGTCACTGCTTGCTTACTCGGCAGCGGCTACAGATGAGCTGCAAAAAGCACATGTGATACACAAAAAGAACATTCTCACCAATTTTGCAAATACAAACCCCTTTCGGTATAACTAGTGGGAAAGAATCACCCAACCCCAGCTCACGTAACCTAACCTAACCTAACCTCAGCACAGCTAACCTAACCTGCACTACAAAGTAAATCAGAATCATCAGAACACGAAAGAAACGGCATTTCCCATCACACGAATACACTGCTCACAAACCCAACACCACTCACGACACTTGTTTGGGAAACTTAAATTAGAAAATTATCAGAAAACCTAAGATGAATTTGCTCAAGCTAACAACACATCACACAACAATACATCCCTTTACGAGCCTTACTAGATCACGGATTACACACGTTTTCACTCAAAGCACTTTCACTGCACTTCCTAACTGAATTTCACTTCAAAAAAAAAAAAAAAAAAAAAACCCACCTACATCACAGAAACATTTTCCTGTCTGCATTACTCTTTTTTCCTTCGCAGAAACTTAAGAAATTCTTAAAATATATATAATTTCGAGGGCTTCTCACACTACACTGCACACGAAACTTTGAGAATAAATAAAACAATGAAAGATAAAAAAAAACACACTGTTATTCTCTCCTCTCACCAGATCGCAAACACCCCGAAACATAAGATGAAATGCCTTCAGTATATAAAACCTAAACACAAGAAGCACTAGAACTGCACTTTAGAGCTCTTCACCACTGTTTTACACTGTTAAAAATCAAAAACAGAATTCACATTGCTTATCTATCAAGCCACCACAACACAGCACACGACTATTTTTTAGAATGAACCACGACAAACACCAACACCAGAATTCTCACAAGCACACGAAAACATACATTTCCCATCACAACAGTAAAGAACAATTATTCTCTAAAGCAATTACACTTCCTGCCTGCGTTTCACTGTGTTTCCGAATCTTGCCATCCCAATAATAATAGATAATGACATACGCCCCTTCTTGAAACTACGGAAACGTTCGCGTAACAATCACGAAGCGACAATGCTAGTGATAGCACGAGAGTCGATCAAAACATTGAAAGTTTTACACTCAAGATAAAACGTCAAAATTAACTTTCAATCAATTGAAGATTTTAGAAAATATAAATCATTTTGTGATACAAACAATATTCAATATTACTCTTATCGTGACCCTACTATTAAAACAATCACAGTTTTATTCAGAAATATACCTATTACTTACTCAAATGAAAGTATTTTCAATGAATTATTGAAACTTAACTATCCAGTGCAAAAGGTATACAGATTATTTAACAAACAACGTGAACCTATAGAAATTTGCTCAATAGAACTTACTACAAGTCCAGAAGCTTCTAAAATCTTCAAATTAGAAAAAATTTTCCATAGTGTCATAAAAGTTCAAGCAAAAGTATCAAATAACCAACTGATTCAATGTAAGAGATGCCAAAATTCAATCATACACAAGCCAATTGTAGATTAATCCACGTGTGTAAGGTGTACTGAAAAACCACCATTATTCGAACTGTCCTCTTCCAAAATCAACCTCCTATTTGTTGTAATTGCTCCGGAAATCACACTGCTAATTACAAAGGTTGTCCAGTATATAAAGATTTACTGAAACCAAATCAAACTAATAATTCAAATTCTCATATGTTAATAAATCAAAATTTGAATTTTGTTCCTCCAAAATTAAATGCACAAAATTTTCCAGACTTGCTGCAAACTCAAATCTTTCAACGTAACAATCCTATTCAAAAATTCCTTCAAATTCAAATACTCCTACACTCCAATTTATAATCACAAATCACACAAATTCTCTTATTCTGATATATTAAAACAAAATCCTTCTACTTCAAAATACACCGATTTAATTTCCAGCATAATTCAACAAATTATTTCTACACTTATCCCACAAATTCAAACTTTATTACAAAACCTCTTAGTCCCACTTTTAAATGGCCATTAGTAACAACAGAAATCTAAATATAACACTACTAAACTGGAACTCTAATGGACTAAAACGACAACAAAATATTTTTAATCACTTTCTATCATACCATAATATTGACATAGCATGTATTTCTGAGACTCATCTAACCCCTAAAGAAAAGATGTATTTAAAAGGTTATAAAATTTATAGAAATGATAGAATCTCTGATCATGCTTCTGGGGGAGTAGCAATAATAATTAAGAATTCTATTGTTCATCAACAAACAATTTTTCCTACATCTGACATTTTAGAATGTATAGCAGTAGAAATTAACATAAATAATACCGTTTACTCTTATATTCCATTTATAGAATGCATTCATGCTCCTTTGAACCAACCTATTACTCTAATCACAACAACATAATACCAGATATTTTAGATATAAAAATTTACAAAAACGTCAATTTACAATTTTTTTCCAATTCCACTTCCTGAATTAGATTCTGACCATCTCCTGTTAAAATATGTTTTAATTTTCAATATTAAAAGATAATTATCCTTTTATAACATGCGAATAAACTGGAATACATATCGCTCATATATAGAATAAAATTTTTAATTTCCCCAAAAAACTTAGATAATACTAAAATTGATGTAGAAATCGAAACGTTTATAAAATAATTCTAGATGCATATAAATATTCTAGTACATACATTAAACCGTACATACATACTGATTTTCCCTATAAATATCTTAAATCTTATCAAACAAACATAACCTAAGACGATTCTGGCAACAAACTCGTCGCCCTGACATTAAAAGAAAAATAAACAAGTTATCACGCATTATCAAATTACGTATAGACCAATATGAATTAGACAAATTTCAAAATTACATTGCAAAATACATCCTAATAGCAGACCACAATGGTCAACAATTAAAAATTAACAAAATCTTATTCCCTATACCAATGACTGGACCATAGACAGGGAACCATATACCATTGACATGGAACACAGAGGGAGCTAGAAACGCTTCCGACTATACGCCTAAAGAAACATGGAATCATTATGACGAATATTGCAAAGAAACCTTTCTGCTCAAACCATATGAAATTACGGGATTTTATGGTCTACACTCCTACGCAGCCCCAACAGAGGGCAGACCAGAAGGAGGAGTTTCAGCTTTCTGAAACCAATAATGGGAGAATAACTGAGTTTACAAAGAGCATAATTTGATTATTACGAGAACAAGCAAAATTACTATAATAGGATTATATATTCCACCACAGAGTTCAACTGAAGACGCGATAGAGACTATACTAACGCAATATCCAGGACCACGGAAAAGAAAAAGTGATTCTGACGGGAGACCTAACTGTAGGATTGACAAACCCAAAAAAAACAACACTAGTTTTGGGACACACTCAGAGAGGAAGGTTTTACCAGTGAACAAGAAAGACATGAAGACGTACTTTGCATAAAACGGATCAAGTCCCAAGATCTGGTCTTCTATAAAGGAAAAGAAATAAAGATACAGGAACAGAAAGTACTATGGTCATCACGGCAACACCAATAAGAAAACACGTACGGGAGAGACAACTTTCAGCCTACCAAAGACGCAACCACATGAAAGAAAACAAAACTGGGAATATATCCAGAAAAATCGACCAAATGTCATTAAGGTAAATGTGATAAATGAGGCGAAGAAGAGAATATCAGAAAAAAAATCTTGAATTTGTGGGATAAGTGTAGAAATAATTTGTTGAATTATGCTGGAAATTAAATCGGTGTATTTTGAAGTAGAAGGATTTTGTTTTAATATATCAGAATAAGAGAATTTGTGGTTTGTGATTATAAATTGGAGGTGTAGGAGTATTTGAATTTGAAGGAATAAGATAAAACGACACACGACGATCAGCTGTTCACGTGGTATCGTGAACATATGAAGACGTAACATTGCTATATCACGAAAACACCTTCACTGCACACTTTCTATGCCCGAAACTCACTTTAACACAAACCACGAATACTAGATTTCCATAACAAGAAAGACAATTCCATCACACACTCAAGAGAAAACGTCCCGACGATCAGCTGTTCAGAGGTACAAAGACGAAGTAATTCACCGAACACGTATGAAGACGTAACATTGCTATATCACGAAAACACCTTCACAGCACATTTTCTACTAAAAGAAACTTCCCTTTTAAAAATATACACGAATACTAGTTTTTACATAACAAGAAGATACGCATGTCCACCAAAGAACGAACACATGTCGGCCGCAGGTGGTGCAACATTACGAGCGATACATTGCTAGATTTTGCGAGACGAACAGAACGAGTATTTACACTGCCACTGCGCTCTTTCTGCCTTTAAAAGCAACCCCTCTACTTTTTTAAGTAAAAAGACTACATTCCGCTCGTCCTGGATTAGAAACTTGGATACGGGCGACCTTTTGCGTAGGTTGCACATTCTGATATCGACATTCATATGTTTCTTTTTCGGCGCCAACGCCCCCCCGTCCTTCGCGACGGCAAATAATGAAAAGAACAATAAACGTATGCGTAAAGTGCTTCTTTCGAAAAAAAAAAGGCATGTTTGTATTATTTGAAATGTCAAAGTAAATAATACTATATATAGTAATATATAACAATAAATAAATATGGAAATTGGAGGCGAAATCCTGCCATTAGCGGATGGCATAAGAACTACATTCGAGGGATATCCTGCCATCTGCGGATGGCATAAGAATACATTCGAAGGGGATAATCCTGCCATCTAGCGGATGCAAAAAACTACATTCGAGGCGACACTCCTGCCATCTAGCGGGTGGCATAAAATCGTAGCGAATATCGATAGGGAAATTCGAGGCGAACTGTTCGGATATGGAAATTCGAGCCTTACTAGATCACGGATTACCACGTTTTCACTACAGCACTTTCACTGCACTTCCTAACTGAATTTCACTTCAAAAAAAAAAACCCACCTACATCACAGAAACACTTTCCTGTCTGCATTAACTTTTTTTCCTTCGCACAAACTTAAGAAATTTTTAAAACATATATAATTTATATATTTGCTTACCAATTCTTGTAAGCTATCAATGAGTAACCTGCACTTAAACCTAGCTTTCTGCCTCGCCACGGGTTGCTAACCTACGTAATATTCACACTTCTAAAGCTCACTGATGTTTATAACCTAGCTTTCCTGCTGCACTATACGCATGAGGCGTAATATCTGGCAAATAGCACTATTATTCACATTCTTACAGATGCATTAATTATACCTGAGCACTGGCAGGCGACTCGAAGGGCTGCTGCTGCTGCGAAAATACATACATTTAAGGGACAAGGATGAGTTTTAGGGTTTCTTTTAATCTTTATTTCCTTCTTTTTTTCGGCTGCGACTAAGGCATTTGCTCGATGACACCGACTCGTCACTGCTTGCTTATCGGCAGCGGCTACAGATGAGCTGCAAAGCACATGATACAAAAAGAACATTCTCACCAATTTTGCAAATACAAACCCCTTTCGGTATAACTAGTGGAAAGAATCACCCAACCCCAGCTCACGTAACCTAACCTAACCTAACCTCCAGCACAGCTAACCTAACCTGCACTACAAAGAAATCAGAATCATCAGAACACGAAAGAAACGGCATTTCCTATCACACGAATACACTGCTCACAAACCCAACACCACCACGACACTTTTTTGGGAAAC
>CAXIVR010001584.1:0-21085 GCA_964035755.1 Teleogryllus oceanicus
CTGCGTGTGGGGGCACGCGGTGAATAGCGTGCAGTGAGGTCCAGTGAAGTAAACCCGGTCAGTGCATCGTACGTGGCGGTGAGGGAACTGTGCCCAGTGCATCGAACTGTGATCAGTGCAGTGAATGTGGCCAATGCTTGGGACTGTGCGAGTGCAAGGGGAGGAGTGTAAATAAATCAAGAGAAGGGTTAGGTAAAATAACTGAAGAGAAGTGTAGTGTAAAAAAAGGGAAGAGAAGGTAGTGAAATAAAAATCGGTTTTCAGTGATTGTTTTAAGAAACAAAATAAACGTTTTTGTGAAAATAATACGAGACTTTTAATTCACCACCTAGAAACGTAACAATATGAACGATCCGGCAACAGTGAATAATCTCTTAAACCAATACTTTTCGAGAATTTCTGCCGATCACACTACGGGTCTTCAGCCACAAAATTCAATATCAGACATTTAAAAAATTTTGGGATACGATGTTTTTTCCGAGCTTTTTCCCTATGAAATTCTCAAAATAATCGGTAAACTAAAAAATTAATATTCGTCCGGTTTAGATGAATTGCCGCATTCTTTGTTCAAGACCTGTGCGTTTGCCATTATACACCCGTTGACTCACATATTTAATGCATCCTTATCCATCGGAACGTTTCCAAATATTTTCAAAACAGCTAAAAGTAAGCCGCTCTTACAAAAAGGCAACAAAAATGAAAATCAGAATTATCGGCCCATTTCTCTTCTATCAGTTTTTCCAAAATATTAGAGATGCTTTTTGACGTACGAAGGGAAAACCTTTTCTCAGTAAACACGACGCGCTTCGGGACTGCAAATGGATTTAGAAAATCAAAATCAACGGAAACAGCTAATTTTCTTTTCTTTAAGATGTCTCATCATTGGATCAAAATGAAGCAACTATTGGATTATTTTTAAATAATTCAAATTTTTTGACGACATTGATCATGACGTTTTACTTTCAAAAACACCTTCAAATGGGATCCGTGGGATTGCCCTAAATTGGTTTATGTTCGTACTTTAAACAACGATCTCAGAAATTGGAAATACCTTACTGGAATGATGAAATATTATGTACACACCTTTCCGACTCTTTGCCAATTGCACGTGCTGGCCCTCAGGGATCGGTTTTAGGCCCTATTCACTTCCTACTAAACGTAAAAGATATGCTCGATGATTTGAAAACGGAAAAACATTTATCTTTTTTCGGAGGATACAAAAATTCTTGTAAATAAGAAAAACCCTAAATAGTACAATATCAGATGTTTCAAATTGGTTCCAAAAAATTGCAATAAATGAAAAGAAAACGGTTTTAATGCAGTTTTCCATTTCAAATAAACAATTCTGTACTCCATTGAATATGAACGGTGACTGATGACTAGGGAACGGATTTTCATGTAAATACATATTTTTACAGGGACAAGATACCTACATTCACTAATATGTTTTACACTTAACACGACATTCTGAACTAATTGGAACCATTTTTATTTTACGTGTATTAACATATTTTGGTATAATTACATTTTTTACATATTTTATCTATAGCTACATATTTCGTTACATTTTAATATATTTATAGGTCGAAAATGAACATTTCACTTGTGATGTTTGAAATATATGTTACTTGAAAACTAACTTAGTTACTGAAATACTTAATATGCAATGCACTTGCATTAACGCCGGACAATCGCTATTAATTGCCAAACTTATTTCCCCCGCCCCACTGCTTCTTGGAAACAGCGTAGTCGGGATCAACGATGAGCGGATGTAGTATGTGAAACAGAAGGAACTTCAACCATGTGCTTACTCGTGTTTCATAGACCCCATGCGTAACTCGATAAAAATTCAGATCATTGTCTTATTCCTTTCTGGAGTTGGGGTGGGGGTATCCCTTTCCCCTCTCTTCTATATCAGGCTACACGGTACTATTCACTTGAGCTCCGGCTCCTCGTAAACAACATTGTATATAATACGAAAGTATTATGTTTCGGAAGAAACTAGCGAATAATTGCTTCTGTAGATGTAAAACTTTCATTCAGTCTCTCTGAATCCATGTAAAGTTCTGATCGGCAACATACTCTGCTCGGAAAACGCATGAAGAATGGAATTGTTAACATTATAACGAATATTTATTTCACATATTTCCTATTTTTTCTTACATATTTTTGAAAAATAAGGACATATATATTGAGACGAGCTCTGATATGCGCCCCAGCGAGGAAGCAGAACCCCAGGCAAAAACGCCCAAGATAAATCGCGGGTGTTTACCACTTCGAATGTGGCGCGTTGGTACGTCATCATCGACGTCAGCCGCGGCTGAAGTCGGACGTAACGAGTGGTCGCCAATGATTCTCGGGGCGATAAGCGCTGGAAAAATTAAATCCTGCGATTGGCACGTTGATAGAAAAACGAGGAACAGTCTCCGAGGGGGAAGGGTTCCGGGAAACCGGACAGTCGGAGAAAGGCCGCCGGAGAGTTTGATAGAAATCGCAGAACATTCTGAGACAAACCGCCGAACAGTCTGATAGAGATCGCCGAAGGGTCGAGATACGATCATTACGTCGCAACTACGCCGCATCGCCAAAGCGGAAGGCTGAGGCGACATTCCTGGTGCAACACAGCCAAAGAAGCAAGTTTGTTGGGAACGGAAGACGGGCGTAGAGGCACGGCCGTTCTACGGGACGACTCGGAGAAAATTGTACTACTTCACGGGCGAACGGAGGCAGCATCAAGCGAGCGAGCAGCAGCGCGGACCGGCGAGCGTATAGCGCAGCGAGCTGGGCGAGGCCGAGCGTCTGCGGCGCGAGCAGCCGTTCGCAGCGATAAGCAGCTGAGGTCGGTCACTGCGTTGGCCGAGGTCCAGGTTACGTTCCCCAATCGCCGAAGCGTGAGTACCGTGCGACATTCAGACCGCGAGGTCGTAATATTTCCCAAAGGTGGATTAAAAGGTATAACTAGGAAGTATTCTTGCCAACGCTTAACATGGGAATTCAGTTCGATCCAACATAGTGGAACGAACAGACTGAAAGAACATTTTAGTGCCAAGATCAGTAGGTTTGCATAACAATTAAATTGCCTGAGTATTGTAATTAGCGGGCAAGATATGTTTTTTGAGTATTTAAGGTAGGAGGTTATTGTTTATTTGCACAAGATGGAGCAAGAACGTTAATCCAGACTTAGGATTATAATTATAATAGAAATAGATTGCAATTTGTTTTATTATAATCTAGTGTATGTGTATGTGCCTCTGGAAAAGTTTAAGAATACATGCCTAATTTTACCAGAGCCATCCAAGTGTTTCATTAGAATTGATCCGCCCTGATTCTATCCATTGCAAGCTACCCTAATTTGCCTCTCACAGGCAAGACGAACGAACAACCTGACAGGCCTGGCGTCGGAGCGACAGTAGGCCGCCGCACGGCGTTGGTAACGCCGAGCGGTGCTTCACACCCTCAGGGCTAACGACCCCTGATCAAAGACCAGGTTGCATTGTGCGGCGCGCCGAGGCCAGTCCACGGCGTGTGTTCCGTCACAATTGTATATATTTTCTTTTATATTACAATAAAGTCCGTTCCTACTGATGACCATTGACTGATGTTAAGGCAACAAAATTTTAAGCGCTCCAATTCAGTTAAACCTCAAACGGAACGTCCATTTAAACGAATTGAACACAAAATTAAGTTCATTATGATACGCATGCAGAATTTTTCAAATTCAGACCTTCATACTGCCGTTGTGTATATTTCGAATGTTCAATCACGCCTGAGATATGGCATAATATTCTGGGAGATACATCTACCAGACTTTAGATTATAAAGAATTGTACGAATAAAATAACCAAATCCCACCCACGTGATTCTTGTAAGATTTTATTTATTAATCTAGGAATGTTACTATGCCTAGGAATGTTACTCTTGCCTGTTGGTTTAGAATCAGTGGTTTTGTCAAAATGGGTTGCTATGGGAATAAATTTTCAGAGAACTGATGTCTATGATTATAACACTTGTCATAGTGATCATATCCATCAGGTGAGAGTATTAACAGCTCATTACAAAGAAAATCACATACAATATATGTAAATTATTTTATAACACTTTGCAGATTGCATTAAACGATTAAATTTGATGGAAAAGTTTTAATCCCAATAAAATCGTTTCTGCTGATAACTGTTTCTATACAATCAGAGATTATACTGACCATCAAAAGGAAAATAACATTAATTTTAACAGTGATATATAATATATTATTTATTTATTTATTTAACGCAAAAAACAGTTAAAACTGCATATGACGTGCTATGGAGGGAAGTGAATTGTGTGCACATTTTCAAAATTCTGTGATCCCTACACTAATTCATATACTACTTTAATTTTGAATTAAAAAAAGCTCCCATGTAATAAAATCTATTTTCAGATAAATACAATAATTTTGGGCTTTATCCATGTTGTCCTCCGAATAATTCCTCCTTCTGCCGCGACAACATAGAAACGATAATTTTAATAACTGTATTCACTGAATTTAGAAGACGTGCACAGATAATGAAGTTATATTTATGTCCAGAAGCAAACAGGTCATCTACATCTGCTCAACAATGGATTAGGAAACTGAACGAAAAAACCCGATCGAGATTTACCATTTGAGTTGTATAACTCTAAAAAACCTGTAACAAGTATTGTATCGGAGTCTTGGGTCAATGACATCCATCTCGATCAGGTTTTCGTCCAGTTTCCTGATCCTTTGAGTAAATGCTGAGATGGTCCCTGTTTGCTTCGGCATAAATGTATCTTCATTATCTGTGCACGCCATCTAGAATTCAGTGGAAATATAGTTATTCAAATGATCGTTCTCTATGTTGTCGGTAGAGTATTATTCTTGACGAAGACATGAGGGATAAGAGCCTAAATTTATTGCTGATTTACCTTGAAAAAAGATTTTTTATATTGGAGCGAATACTTTTTAACTATCCTTGCAAAACGCTCTTTTCTGTATTCAAAACTCAATTACTATACGGCTTAGGAATGGGATCAGGATTTGAAAACGTGCACAGAGTTCACTTCTCCCATAACACGTAACACAGTTTTTAACTGTTTTTGAACTAAAAATAAATAAAGGTATGGCTGTCATGTTCTCGCCGATTGCTCTTTCAATTTACGCGGTTTGGTTCGAATGGCGCAATATAATTAGTGGTCCCACTCCTAGAATGAGACTCATCTCAGCCTTGAACGATTTTCGCATTTGCACCGAGTTGCTCGCGCGCGGCTCCTGAGGTCAGTGGCGCAAATTGCGGTTGTTGCACAAAGTTGTCTAACAACTCGGATGTTGCGTGTCATTGTTACAGTAAACTGAGTGACGAGCCAAGCGTCTGTGACGTACCACGGCAGCACTCGTTTGACATACTAGAGACGCCTGACACGCGTTCCAAACGCGTACCACTTCGCTAGTCCTCGACACGCAGTGAGCTCTAAGTCAGCCCAGCCGAATAATAGACGGGCAGAGAGGCTTTAACTCACCGATAAAATCAACAGACGCTCGTCCGGGTCATCGGCCATTGTCAGAGACGTCTTCTCAAGAAACGATTAAAGTATTGTGCCATTAAAAACATTGTCGCTGCAGTGTACCTCCCCTTGATTTAAAGAAAAGTACAGAATTTTTAAATAACGTAAGATTAAGTGATTGTTTCGTTAAGAACAGACTAAAATACGAGGATTGGTCAGAAAGTAATGCTCACGTTTTCCCTTTCATGCAAGAACAATGATAGATAGTTGAATTTGTAAACCCTTCAAAGTTTCGTTTTTCCAGCGTTAGTGTACGATGTTTCAAGTCTCTCCTATAGATGGTCGTTCCTTAATGAACTGTTAAAATGGCGACGTACGTTACAAACAGAGAGCAGTGATTGAGTTCCTCGTTGCGGAGAAGGTAACTGTTGTGAACATCCACAAACGCTTGTGTGCAGTGTATGGCACCTCTGCTGACGCCAGGAGTACCAATAAACGAGCTAGGGAATCATATAAGGGCCCTGCTTACGTAGGTTCGTGTATTTATGTAAGAAATAATATTGATTCTACTTTCTCGTCAGAATTCAATTTATAAGCAATTGAAAAACGTTTTTGAAATAACAGTCGTACAGCTTACTACGTTCAAAATTATCTTACTTTGCATCTACAGACCTCCAACAAGCGAGCTTTAGACTATTTCAATATCTTAGAAAATCTAGAGGTAACTCTGAACAAAATTAGTAATCTTTCTTTTAAATCCATTGTTGTATGTGGAGATTTCAATATTGATTTTGTGAGCGAATCCCACGAAAAAGAGCAGTTTCTCAATTTAATTCATTCTTTTAATTTAGATATTACAGTGAACGTACGTACACGGAATACTCTTAAATCACAAACAGCAATAGATCAAATTATTGTTAACAAAACCACAACTAGATATGAAATAATAACGAATAATCTAGGTTACAGTGACCACGATGCACACATTCTTACAATTACTAATAACATGAATACTGACACAATAAATAAAACACGCATGTGCAGAGCATTTACTAAAGTTAACATAAAATTATTTACGGACTACTTGCTGAAGAAATCATGGGAGGCAGTTTATAACGCTATTGACACAAATGAAAAACATAATTTATTTTTCTCAAAACTTTCATTTCACTTTAAGGCTAAATGCACCGAAAAATACTTATAGGAAAAATCAATAGATCGCAGCACTTCTTCTTCTGTCGCACTACGGCCCTTTAAGTTTAGCCTTGGCGTCTCGAACGATCAATGCCCATTCACTTATCTTTTTTGCCTTTTTCTCCACCCTCACTCCCATCACTCTCAGATCCATCTCCACATCATCCAGCCATCTTAAACGGGGTCTTCCTTTCTTCCTTCTTCATTCGGGTTCTTTACAGAAAATAATTTTTGGGGTTCTTTCTTCTTCCATTCGTAATAGATGTCCGAGCCATTGTAGTCTTCTGACCTTAATTTCTGTAACAATATCTGTTGTTTTATACATATTGGTGAGTTCTAAATTACGCTTTATCCTCCAATGCCCATTTTCACATGTGGGGCCGAAAATGCACCTTAAGATTTTCCTCTCCCAGGACATCAGCATACATTCAAGTCTATTTGTTAATGTCCAACACTCGGCACCATACAATATTACTGGTCTTATAACAGTCTTATATACTTGGATCTTGAGGTATCTATGTATATTTCTTCTTCCTTAATACATATGTTAGTGCTCTGAAACACATTGGCTGAGATCATTCGTGCTTTTATTTCTATTTCTATACTATTTGTGGAAGTAATGAGAGATCCCAAATATTTGAATACTTCTACTCTTTCATATTTCTCTTTACCTATTTCAAAGTTTCAGGGTGGTTCATTCTTTTTCCGATTAATCATATACTTACGTTTACTGCAGTTAATTTTGGAACCGATTACATTAGCAGCTGTTATTAATTCTTCTACACTTTCTGTGAGAATTTCTGGTTCTGCTTAAGATAACATCATCTGCGTATGCTAAAAGTTGTACAGTTCTATTAAATATTGTACCTCTAGGATTTATATTGACGGCTCTGATTACTTTCAAGCATATATTAAATAGTTGTGTGGAGGCTTATAGCAAGTGTCTGGTGAGCGCGAGTTCTGAAGCTACAGTGAATTCCAGCAGCTTATTTTTAGCAAGTAAACGTTCTTATATTCTTTTCTCCCAGTTTTACTATCTCTGATATCACAATATCTTACTTCGTATCACCGGAATTGTGTTATTCTCAAATTGTTGTTAAATTTATTTCTCTTGTCTATTGATTTTACCCCGTCTCATTTCTTGTCCGTTTCTGATAATATATCTTTCTTTCTTTTATTTAGTTCATTTTTTCTACTCTACCCTTGTTTCCTTCTCGGTCTATCTTCTTGCCTAGAACCTAGTGTTTTGCTCGTTTCAATCTGTACAAACTATAATTTGTTGTAAGTGTGCTTTTATTTATTTTCATTTCTCTAATATTCTTGTTGTCAGTTTTTCCCTCGTCATGGGTCAAGCTGCAAAAACCTCCTCGAGAACAAGAATTTCATCGCTCAATGAGCGAATCTGTTGCTGCCCGCATAACGAGAGCGTCCAAGAGATAAATCAGGGTCTCATCGAGGCGCTTCGGACGAGCTCTCGAAACTTCGAGACCATCGAGCAGCAGAACCGCGTCATTGACGAGCAACGCCAGGAGATCGCAGCGAAGGACGGCCCACATGGACAAAATGGACGAGCTGGAACAATATCAGGGGAGAAATTCTTCCGCTTGTTTGGAATCAGTGAGTCAAACAACGAAAATACCGATACTAAAGTTATAGAGTTGGCTAAGGATATTGGTGTCAGTGTTCTTGACGACATTGATAGGAGCCATAGAATAGGACTAAGACTGATGGCAAGTGCCGCCTATTATAGTGAAATTAGTATCGTATAGGAAAGGGCTGAAAATTTAAAAAATAAAAGAAAACTTGCAGGTAGTGGAAAGTTATACGAGAGATTTAACTCACGTAGGTTAGAAATATTGAGAAAATGTATTTCAAAATTTCAGCTTAAAAACGTGTGGTCCTTTGATGGGGCAATATATGTAAATACCACACAAGGGAAAAGACGCATCACCAGAATGTGTGAAGTTGACTCGCTACCTGTAAATGGCGCGTAACCTTAGAATCTGTTTTCAGAAGTCTCTCTTATACTTAGATTATTGTTTATTATTTAATTTTACTTGTAATATATTAATTTTAATTTCTTTCTGCCTGTAAAGTACACACTTTCAAATACTATGTCAGAAATTTGGCAACCTGTAGATGACGAAGTCTTGCCGGAAACCGCGCCCCTGGACATACCTACCTGGGACATTGGCCCCTGTCCGGCGTTAGCTTGCTACCTACCCTCGAAGCCCTGCTACACTCTCTGATCTCAACGCGTCCTTTTCCCACTTCCTCGTGACTTGTCTGTCTTTCACATTAACGCGCAATCTCTAAAGAAACATCACGCAGAAATTTGTCATGTTCTCTCTGAAGCTAGCTCACACGTATTATTAATTAGTGAAACTTGGTTGAAATCTACTGCGCCGTCTGATCTTGTGTCGATCCCTAAATATAAACTCATACGAAATGATAGAAATATAATAAAAATGAATTTAAGAGAAATCCGTGGGGGTGTTGCTATGTTTGTGCGTGATGATATAAATTGTAAAATAATAAAACATCTACTAGTAACTCCGAACTTGGAATACATGTTTGTTGATATGGTAATTGGGGAAAACATCTACTTGTCAGGGTTGTATATTGGCCCCCAAATACGGACGGCTGTCAGAATTAGAGGATTCACTTTCAGAATTTACAGATAAGTATCAAGATATTATTGTAATGGGGGATTTTAATTGCGACTTAAAAAATCCCATCACAAAATCTGCCACTAACTTTATTCATACTTTCAATTCGTATAATTTGCAAATATTAAAATTGAATCCTACTCATAGCTCATCTAAAGCAGAATCGTGGATTGATCACTTGATTGTCTCAGATATTTCCAAAGTATTACTACATGGTCAAGTTCCTTTTCCCGGTATTTCAAACCATGATTTACTCTTTGTTGTATATTCGGCTAAATGTACTAAATACAAAAACAAACAATCAATTACCGTGATTAAAAAAATTTAGATTTTACAGCATTTCAAGTAGACAGTGAACATGCACCTTGGCACCAAGTTTATCAACAATACTCATTAGATCTCGAAAGAAAATATGATCAATGAAACTCATAACGAATCAGTTTAACAAGCACGCTCCAAGGAGAACTTCACGTGTCACGCGGCCTGCTGCTCCATGGTTACAAATGAGATAAAGTTCATATGAAGTTAGAAACTCCGCATATAACCGTTTTAAAATTACTAAAACCGATGAAAATGAAAGGAGTATAAAAACTTAGAAATTTCGTAAAACAACAAATCAGAAACGCTAAGATTCGTTATTATCATAATCTTTTCCAAACAAATTCCAGTACGAAGGAGTATGGAACACTTTGAAAACTTAGGAATTTGCAAACGTAAATCAAATGACAGTTCATTAGAAATTCCCTAGATGACCTAAATGACTATTTTGCTTCCGCTGCACATAAAATAGACCCTATTATTAAAAAAAAGACACTTTATCTCTGGAATCACATGACCTCGCACCCTGTGACGATAGTTTCTATTTCAACAATGTTGACTGCCAAGAAGTCGAAAAATTGTGAAGCACTCAAATCAAATTCAAAAGGCTCGGATGATATAACGGCAAAGCAATTAAAATTGGTTTTAAAAGATGCTCTTCAGCGCTTACTCACATAATAAACTTTTTTAACAACCGGATATTTCCCAATTGGAAACAAGCTTACATTCGTCCCTCCCGAAATGTTTAAATTCGTTAAATCTTTGTGATTATCGACCTATCAGCATATACCAACATTATCCAAAGTCCTCGAAAAGTTGTACGTCAACAAATAAACAAGTATCTCACCATAAATGATGCTCTCAATAATTTTCAATCTGGTTTTAGGAGGTAGAAGTACGCAAAACGGCTTTGCATGAGTCATCGAAGACATTCGTCAATCTCTGGATGAAGGCAATATAACAACGCTAACGCTTTTAGATTTTAGCAAGGCCTTCGATTCAGTAGACCATGACGTGCTTCTGGCAAAATGTAAATGTCTCGGTTTTTCTGATTCTACCTTATCGTGGATTTCAAGTTATTTTAGTAATAGACAACAGGTCGTAGTTGTAGAAAACACTTTCTCGTCACTAAACCAGTTTCACGTGGAGTGCCACAGGGCTCCGTACTTAGTCCACTTTTCTTCCTATCTATGTAAATGATATACCGTCAGTGCTATCAAGATGCAATCATCATATGTAGGCAGATGACCTACAGATCTACGTCAGTGAGAAACCTTCTGAAGTGGCTCAGTTAATAAGGAAAACAAATCAGGATTTAGCCTCTTTACATGAATGGTCACTGAGAAACGGCCTTAAGCTAAATCCATTAAAATCTCAATCAATTATAATTGGCTCTTTTTGGTCCCATAAAGCACTTAAAAATCTAAATATTCCTCATATCGTACTGGGTAACACTACTGTTCCCTATGCTCACAAGTAAAAATCTCAGTCTGACCATCGACAAATTCCTAAATTAGGAACCTCATGTTCGGGAAACTTGCCCAAAGTGTATGCTTCAATGTACTCACTCAAATGTGCTACAAATGCCTTCCACCCCAAACCAAAAAACTACTAGTAAAATCCTCTTACTCCCTCTGCTTGATTACGGTGACATTGTGTACGGTAATGTAAAGAAATCAACTGCTGACGCTCCAAAGAGTTCAAAATGCGTGTGTTAGGTTTCAATATAATATCAGAAAGTATGATCACATATCAGGATACTACAAGCTAATAACATACTAAACTTGAAAGCCCGACGCATGTTTCATAGTTTGTGTCTTTTCTACAAAATTTTAAATACGGGGGTACCTACTTACCACTCATAAAATTTCTTATCTTAAAACAAGAAGATTCGAGAAATCTTTGCTATGCAATATTCCAAAAAGCACCACTAACTTTTACAATAAATCTTACTTAGTAGCGACGACTAGAGTGGAATAGCCTTCCAGTAAATGTTAGGAAATGTAAAACTCTGCGATCATTCAAAAAAACATTTAAATACTAATTTTCTGAGCTGATATTGTATGATGTGAAAGTGTGTACTACATGTGTTTAGAATTGTAAGGTAAATGTAATTTTTATATCGCTTTTAACAGTTTTCTCCATTTCTTGTATTTTCTTAAGTTAGTTCTTAAGTGAGTTCAAAATTGTAAGTTAAATGTAAATTTTATAGGGCTTTTTTAAAAGTTTTGTTCTTTTCTTTGTTTTCTTAAGTTAGTTCTTAATTTAATTAACAATAGTATAATTAGTCTAAATTAAGTATATTATAGGGTTAAAAGTTTTTTTTTATTATCTACCAGTATTTTTTTAATTCATTATTATCTAACTTTGTCATGGCTCTGACTGAATGCGTCTTTTCCTTGGTACATGATGTTGAAATCTAAAATCGGCCCTAAGCCGTCGTCCTAGCCTGGTGGTTGTGTGGCATTTCTCATATTGCTTTTTATGATTCATGAATGTATTTTAGATTTTTGTCAACATTTGATACGTATTGCTAAATTAAAAACTCTTAAAATTTACATTTTCGGGCAAACCTTTAGAGTTTTCCTGAGTCAGTAATGTTTGTTTTGTTTTTAAAATTATCTTAATTATATTTTTTTTGTTGCTCAATGTTGAAGAGCATGCACATTTCCTTTGTTTTCCTGGTTTCCCCGGTCGCTTAAGGCAAATGCTGGACGTTGTATTCTTGTCACGTTTGTGAGCCCAGGGGCATGACATCTGTAAGTTGTATTATTTACTTATTACTAAGTATTATTATTTACTTGTTTTTATTTACTAAATGTATCTATTAATTCAATTCTTATCTATAAATTTATGTATTACGTGGTTAGGCGGAAGAGCGGGCCTGATGGCCCGAGTCTCGCCACATAAATAAAGTCATTATTATTATTTTTTTTTAGTTAGAAGAAGTAATGTAATATTTAGCAAGAGGATTTATCCACTTTTACTTTACCAGGGCCCGACAATAAGGGTTTTCCGGTACCCGATTACATAATTTGTCGGAAAGTAGTTTTAAAATTAACAACAAAGAAAACAATTTTAAAATTTAGCTTCCGCGATTTTACTTGGGAAAACAGATTCATCAGGTGAAATCTATAAGGAGACAAACGTCGTTTTGAGATCAAAAATCGAGTCGCAATGGTATTCAAACATAGTTGAATTTGAAGACATTTTTGTCAACGGATTATGCCGCCAAATTCATATAGAAAAAAGTTTAAAATTAATTTTCGGCGTGATAATGTTGGAGTACTGTCTGAATTTTTCTCCTAAAATGGGGCTTATAACATATATTTTTTCAGAGTTTTAAACAATGTGGACAGTAGTGAAAAAAATAAAACTTTTTTTTTCAGTTTAAACATTTGAAGTTCGCGCCAAAATGTGATTTGAAAAACTCGTTTCACCCGCGTTTAAATAGTTTATATGGAAATTATTGAAAGGTCTCGCTTACCAGGATGATTTGGATTTTTTGGGTGATGTTTTTTTTTAATGTGATAAGTATTTATATTATCGAAATAAAATCGTCAAACCCCTTTTGCTTTTAGATGTATCTATTGTGTCTAATATAAATCAAATTACTTAGTTGTAGATTTATTAATCATTGACAATTAATTGTTGTCACTTTCTTCAGTAACAGGGATCACGCATTTCTTTATAAATAGTCCACTCTGTTCTGTCTAAACAAGCTCTTATCTGTTTCAATGAATTGTAACTGTAATTATTTTGGCATTTAAAATTCACGCTAATATTATGACGCACACTGGTGCCTGAAGCTCATTGGCTGAAGTCGGCTGCGCAAGAGGCCATCCATCTCTTTCCACTCAGGATATTCCGATTGAGTTTGATACATAATCGATGTAACACCTATAAGATTTCGAGTTCATATATCTTGTTTAAATCTGTTTAAATATAGGTTAAACAGTTTTTTCCAATCACATTTAGGCGCGAATTTCAAATTTTTACACTGAAAAAAACTTGTTTAATATTTTTCACTACCGTCCGCATTCTTTAAAAATTTGAAAAATATATGTTACAGAATGTCATAAGGCCCATTTTAGAAGAAAAAATTGAGGCAGTACTCCAACGTTATCTCGCCGAAAATGAATTTCAAAAATGTGTTAATTTTTTTCTTTATGAATTTGGCGTCAAAATCCGCTGATAAAAATACTTTCAAATTGAACTACGTTCGCCCATTATATTTATATATATATATATATATATATATATATATATATATATATATATATATATAATGCCGAGAAAAAAAATAAAACATGCACAACATGTTTCTCGTTGAATCTCTCCAACAATTGCCCTACGAGGCTGATTTTTTGTAAATGTCATTTTGTATTCTTTTTCATATGATCATCGCGATTATCGATTTTGTTTGGGAGCACATTTCACCGCCTTATTCGGCTATACCCTTTCACATTCTTCCATAAATATTTGTGGAGAAAAAAATGAGGGGCATTACTTTCTGACCAACCCTCGTACAAGAACCAACCTCATCAATGATATGATACCCTTAGGATAAGTTAGATGTAAGCTGTGTATTTTTCTCATTTAAATTTGTTAAAATAAACTAAACATTCGCCCAACTGACAATACCATTTTAAAATCAATCCGTGTGCATATAGCGCATGATTTCTTATCTTCCCAATCCCTGAGATACTCATGCCAGTGCATACGACCCCATTATTAATTCGACCAACCCGCAGCACCACCGCACGACGCTTGGCCTGGTGCCCCGGTCGCACCACAAAAGATACGTATGAAATTTCCAGCACAAGGGCTCGTAATGAGAATAGTCTTTGAGCACGAGTTAAGAGACAGGCCCGTGTTAACGCACGGGCCCGGGCCCCCAATATTCTTAAGAAATTATTAAATTCTAAATTTTTCAAAAAATAAAATACCATATAAAAAGTGATGCATGAATTAACTATATGCAAAAAACTGGCATCGCGTCGCGAATCATTGGATAACATTTATAATATGGAATTACGATGTTTGATGTAAGAATGCCACTCAGGGATGAGAAGTTTAGATTTTTAACAAACTTGTCTTTAAATTGGGAGGGGGAGGGGATCAGTGAAAATAAGAATAAGGGACCCCCAAAGCTGTTAAAACGGTCTTCTTGTTAGTATCAACAATTTTCCGTAAAATCACATTTTTTTATTTAATAAATACGTGTTCTCTACCAACCTTTGCAGTTTTTTGTAAACAATTATTGGGTAAATAAAACTTCATCCTTAAAAAGGTACACAAATGGGCAGGATGGAAAGGATAACATTATTACTGATACCAAAACTCATACTGTTAGCATTCTTTGCCAATGAAATAAATAAAATTTCAATGAAAACTGAACAATAGACAACTATATGAAATAATCTGAAATGTGTCTATCATTTATTATTACCTACTTGGTAACAAAGTAAACTACATAAGAAATATAGCAACCTGAAAAATGTACATTTTTTGGTATAAAAGAAAACAACAATACTCAGATACACACATGAGCTACCTTCAGATTTGGAGCATATGTGCACCATTAACCTGTCGGTAAAATTAAAGATCCATACAACTCATTTACACATTCATGATTTGTATTCTATTTTACAAATGCCTACTGGAAGTTTCAACATAATAGGGCTACATCAAGAAAACTGCAAGACATTTGAATTACATATTTCATCACTGATTCCAAGAAAATAGCATGATATGGCCAGATCAGTAGTTTATCAGTAATTTCTTAACTGTACATGCAAAATACCTGACAGAGAATGTTGACAGTTTTCATTGATATTTTGTTCCTATAGTTTATTACTCAGACATACAAATCAAATTTATTTACACAACTAATCAACAGTATTAAACAGAGCTCGAGTTGTATAAAGCTATTAAACTGTGGGAGGGGAAAGTATACAAATTTTCTAGTTTTTAAGAGGCCTTCATTAGAATATTAAAAAAAATACAAACTGAGCTCTTCATCATTCATGTCATAAGAAAATGGTCTCTCACATCCATACATGAACGGATTGCGACATTACACATTATCTACTCTAATATCATCTTTCACATCTTTAACCAACGTGGTTCATTCCTCATTATTTAGTTTCAAACACCAAATTGAATGTATCATATATGAAGTTAAAGTTGATTTGAGGAAAACAACATTAATACTGGCTGGGTTTTATTTATAAAAATGCAATTAAGTACAAATAATAATGTTTTGAAATTCATATTTATAACTTCAATTACAATAAAAATAAATATTTTACTGACCATACTGTTACAAATATTTTGTACTTGTTTGTACATTTATAACTATGACAATGTCCTTTCTGATGTGAAAAAATGAATATGCACATAGAAGATAATTAATCAATAATATCACATTTGGGGTCATTTATTAAAATGTAGTACAGAATACCTTTGCAAATCAAACACTGCATAGATTTGGAACTCTAAATGTATGGAACATATTGTTCATGGGATGCGATACTGGCACAACTGGATAAAGGAAGTTTTGAGAGAAATGTGAGTAAAGTTTTTGCTGGCGGTTGAAATGCTGGTATCTCATACTTAATAATTGATGGGATTATGGAGTTAAGCATTATTAAAAGTTAGTTCTGTTAATAATAATTAATAAAAACTGTTATCATATAATGGTTGTAACACAAAATTCACATTTTTTGAGTTGTAGCAGTGTTGGGGTCCATGAATGATACATTTTACTGAGAAACATATTTAACAATTATCACGGATTCAGTGGGTAATTTAACCATTTTATAACACCGCCAAAGAAATAACAATTAAGAATTATGAAAATGTGTTAAACATTGAGTGTATGAGTGTGTTGAGCTTCAATACTTGCATTTTTTAGGCATGATAAATTAAGTGGTAGAAAAAAGTGAATGTGAAATTGAAAGGAGATGTAACATATTATGTACAACAAGCACATATTGAGCACGAGAGGAAAGACAATATACTCCAAATTCTACCATTCAATTTGCTTCAAAACCTACAATATCAGAAAATGTGATAGCAAGTAATATGCATTCATCAAATAACTTGAAACACTCTTTTATCAACAGGTGAAGAATGAAAACATCTGCACAACCTGATGTGCAAGGCAATCAAAAATTGTCGGAATTTCTCCCAATTCATTAGAAGAGGAAAACACTTTGTTGGTTTGGAAGACTCTCAACTCAAAAAAAGTAATTTTTCAGGAGAGGAGATTAAAGATCCACAAATATTCAATCTTCAGTTTGAATGTTACTTTACCTTGGCCACTTCATTTACAAGCTCTGCAAGATTGGCAAAGAGAGCAGGAATATACTTGTAGGATTTTTGGGGCATAAAAATGTATCAGTAATTTTGCCTTTTCCAGCCTACAGAATATTGTCTGTTAATTGTGAAGGCAGGGTCATAGCATTGCCTTGGGATTGCAGAAGTGAAGCACATCAATTTGTTCAATAAAGTATTTTTTAATACAAATGCATTGTAATTTTTTAATTTCTAGAATTAGGTTTTATGGGGTTTTATTTATTTACTGATACAACAAAAGATATATGTTGCATCCTCAAGCATAGTATCCAACCTAAAGTAAAGTTAACCCAATCTTGAATACATGTGATATTGGGGCAGGGGCACTTGTAACTTCACAACAGCAAACACCCTTGTGATGGTTTGCTGAATAAAATAACTCACTGTTTTGGGTTATTATGTTGAATACAGAGAAAAATAGCATTTTTTTTAGTTGTGATAGTCTTCTCTTAAACCAACGACTTAATATCTATGCTATTCACACTTTTGCATCATTCTTTTTACAAATAAATAACATTATAAACAAAGTATTGACCAGACATAACAGTATTAACATAATATTTATCATTCAATTGGAACAACGAAACAACATTTCAGTTACTTTAGATACATGCATCAGAAAACTAGCAATACATGATGAACAGAAGAATACAATTTTAAGTAGCAAAACTCCTCTGCTTTGCAAATCATATACAGTGAACCTATAAGACATTAGATATTGCAATGGACAAGTCGGTACATGAAAGACAAAGTTAATAACCCTACTGATTACAGTACAGGTAACATCTTTCCTGCAAAAACAGTATACGTAAGTACTGGCTCTCAAGCAATTTATTTATTTATTTTTGTTTTCTTTTTGTAATTTGAAGATATTCTACATATATTTTAAAACAGTAAAAGAACTCACTGGAATAAGTATCTGAAAATTGAAAACAATTTCAGCCCAGATCAAAAAATACTGAGTTCCATGATGAACACACTTTAGCAATGAGCACCAAGTTAAGAGTATTGCATCAAAATATCTTATTTGAACTTCACTGTATATGATGAACTATTTGATGAAGAAATAAAATCATTCAGTATGACACACACAAACCCATATTATTCTTACTAGTGCACACACAAACATCCAACCTACCTTCACAAATATATATGTCAATGTCTCATTTTGATACCAACTCCTAAAATCTCTGCAACTTCACACTGCATAAAATATTTTTCTTACACCAGGTATAAAATTGTGGACTTGCAATGCAGTATATGACCGAGATCAACTTCATGATTTGTAAATGGCCTTTATATTACGTAAGTAACACTGCTGTTAACACCATGAACATAATTGAACATTGATTTACATCTGGGTCGGATTAACAATTTTATTCAATTTTACAACCATACACATTCCAGACATCTTGCCAGACAAAGGCAGTGAGCCATTCTGACAAGGGGTGTGAGCGTTCAGCGTGTGCAGTGCAGTCTTGTGGTATTTTGTGCATTCAGTGACATGCATAGTGAACATGACAACACACACAGTGCATCTATCTGGCAGTGTGGTGGCAGTTACAGACCGCAATCTGTGGCATTTCGTTCAGCTTCAAGGATAAACGCAGTGAAGGATTAGGTAGCAGGAATGGAAAGGTAAATCTTCAAGCATGCAAGTCTTAGACAAGATGGAGGAAATGTGTGGGAGGCATCAGAGGCAAGAAATCTGTAGCAGAGCTAGTGAAGCTAGTACCTGAAGTGGAGAAACAACAAAGTAGTTTGCAAGAGAGCCACACCTAGATGGAGAATGTGTGAAGGAAGTCCGAAGCTAAGGTAAGAAACCACAGTAATTTAAAGTTCACAAAGGTTGGAGCAGTCTGGAATGTGTATTGTAGTAAAATGTAATAAAATCAGGAACAAAACATTTTCTATCATATGTTCTTCAAATATTGGATCAGTTGTTAAACATATTGATTGAATTTTCTAGTCAGGAAGACTGAAGATGCTTAGTTTATTATAAAACATTTATTTCTAATAGCATATGTGCAAGCAGACATTTATACAACAAATACTTCCTTTGTAACAAGCCAAAACATACATTTTTACAGCAAATTAAGTAATAAAAAAGCACCATTAAAATTAAAAATCATATTCAAGAGGAACAATAAATTTTGTGAAGATAAGTAACGAAAGAAATAAAAAGGGCTGTTTCACATTTTGTACCATTAACACAATACCATACAAGAGTATTGTATTTTTTATTAGAATACTAACATTTTCAAAGGTGTTAAGCATCAGAGTACTGCTAGCTATATTGAGAAAATATGTTTTAATTATTTTGAGAGATTCTAATACATGTAGCAAAGTCATCATAATATACTTCACGATATTACGCAAGTATTAATGACATTGCTACTTATACAAGTATTTCTGATAATTAAAGTGTATTTGTCAATAAATTGCAAGTAGGACTTTCAGCATTAAAGAATTACAGTCTTCTTTGTAAATCAATTGTAATTCATAACTGGAAAAAAGAGAGAGAGAAAAGCTTGCATTAAAAGGGCTGCAAGCAACCCTTAGACGTAACATTAATCTATATCAAAATATTTTTATGCACGTCACAGTAGAGATAAAAGGATGAGCATCTTAAAAACACACAAATCTAACTGCAAAAAGTGCAGAAATATTACTGAATAACCTTCACATTATCTTTTGGTTTGATTTTAAGTAGTCATACAAAGGAACCGTTTCAAAAAATCAAGGAACAAAAGTTCAACCCTAATCACAGTTTACAAGTTCTTATATAACCTGGTGGGTGTGTATGAAAGAGGTCTAAAAGCAAATAACCCAACTATACAGAAAATATGCATACACAGGATTGTTCCACAGTTTTCTCATTGATGAACTAAGCAGCAAACTTCAAGAGTGCTGTGCTGACATTGGGCGAATTGAGAATTAGAGCTATTACAGATCAATTTGGCAAAATGTCTGTTTTTCTAATGTTTATGTAAAACACAAACCTGAATTTGTTTGTTAAAAAAATGTACTGTAGTTTGTGTTAAATCGCAAGTTTTCTTGTGAAAATTACATTTAATAAAAAAAATTAAAAACAGCATTTAATAAATAAATTATAGTCCAAAATATCTGCAAAAGCAACTTACTAAAAAATGCAGTTATTTTTATCATGGCCTGATTTCATTAATATTCACAATATTTTTCAATGACGTGATTACATTCCCCCCCCGAAGTTTATTCTTTTTTTGGAGGAAGTGGAGTTCAATTCTTTGAAGTTATATTGATTGATTTTCTCATGTTTCCGGGCACGTCAACTGCATTGGTCATTAGTCCCGTTAGTGTAGTGCATGTTCTTTGCTCGGGAGATGGCAGTGAAGTTTCCCCGCTGGATGGCGAGATCCGGCGCCAACCTACCGTCGGCTAGTGGGTTTCCTTAACCAGAACTCTCCCAGCAGCCAGGCACCGCCCCAGCCGGGACAAGCTCTAAGCTCCCGATCGGTCCCCAGAATATGTGGTAGTGTAGTGCATGTTAATGTAAGGGGAGAGGAGAGGACAAGGAAGAGGAAGGACAGATCGTGCGCAGATCCGTGGTCTGTTTGTTAGGTACTGCTCAGCATTAGCCTGATGTTGATCGGAGAAACCAAGGAAAACTATTGATCAGAGCAGCGGCCACTAGAATTCTCCTCCAGACAGTGACTGAATTCGACCTAGCTGAAAAGCTAGTGTCGAAAAATCCTGCCGCCCGTCAGGACTGGAACCTCGACCTCCGATGAGAGTGTTGCAGTGATGTTGCTTCAGTTGATGCTCTGAGCTATCACTCCGGTCTTTGAAGTTATAAAGCATTAGATTTCTCTATGTATTAATGTGTTCAGCCACTTTGCAAAAAATATTTAACTGATCAACTGGCTTTACTTTAGCAGAATCACCCATCTTGAGCATCACAAAGCCAGATCATATGCAGTACATACTTCAATTTCACCCACTGGTCATCTATGCAGCATTTATGTTTGCTTTCTCAGATACTGGATTTGTTTTTATTCGCCCCA
>CAXIVR010001585.1:0-30475 GCA_964035755.1 Teleogryllus oceanicus
TGGTCATGGGCCTTGTTAAAAAATTTTTGGGGAACTCCTTACCCGTAATATTTCGTTATACCTTCAGATAAACATAGTATTTTGGGAACATTAGTCGGTCAGTATTTTCTTTTTATCTGGATCTCCCCGTAAAATTTTTGAGGTTCTCACTAACTTTCAATAAAGAAAAAGAGACTTGCGGGTATTATAGCGATGTCATTGAACGATTAGTTAGGTTTGGAAAATTGGGGGTTTTTCCCATTTTTGGGGAAAGTAAATACCATTGGCATTCTTAAAGATGCCGTTAGAAAAGCAACGCGCGATATTGAGATATATTTTGAGATCAATAGGTTTTGGGGTCGTATCCCCGTAAATTCTTGTGACTGCTCTGGGCAAGATTAGTGATTCAACTCAGCCCAAATCGAAACATATTCTTTATTTCCTATCACATTTTTTTGGTAAAACAATTTTGAAAAAAAATAGTGCAAAAAGAAAAGTTAACATTTCTTGCGGATTTTCTTGATTCAAAGGTCCATCTTACGATGCTGTTTGGATTTAATAGCAAGTCTGGGGACTGAACGATTACAATGTTAATAGATAAACCTAAAATTTAAACGTCAAACTAAATAAATTTTCCGGTCTTAGATAATAAACGCGGAATCATCACAAGAAAAAATTTTCTATTGACACACATTCATTTTTAAAAATTAAATTTTGTCCCCAAAAAAAATTCCCTTTTAATTCAAAATTTTAAAAACTAAAGGGAAAAGAAGACAGTTTTGACCGTATTTCAAAAGTTCATAAATATTAGTATATATTGAGATATAAAAAAATTTTCCTCTCTCTCATCTATATCTGCTAAAGATCTTAGCGTCCGGCTTGCTGGGTCAATGGGCAGATAAAATTATAACCCTTTTCCCAAAAAGGTTATGGGATCCTACTATACAGCGCACGGGAATCTAAAAAAAGATTTATCCTGTTATTCTGTTTGGATTGATAAATGAAGATCCTTTCTTTTTATGAAAAAAATTTAACAAAGTTTTTTTTTTACTTTTTATCAAACAATTTAATGAATTTAATTTAGGCCTTTGATCAGTCTCTTTTAATTTACAATTTTAACCGCGGTTAACTTTTTTTCTTGTTGTGTCCTCGTAGACTTCTCAGTGAAAATCTTGGGTCTTGCCGTAGTCCAAAAATTCCAACAAAAACCCCTTTTGCCCCATCAAGCTGGTCTCAAATATCAAAAATTTCCAGTCCCCATTACGTCCATGACATGTCCGAACGTTCCACTCCGACAAGTTCCCAAATTTTTACTTTAATTAGCCCACAAAAAATCTCGAACAGTTCAGAAGCGCGTTTCAGAGCAGAATAAATTTTTCTGCATGATTCATCCTCGAAGACTTCGTTTAAACCCTTCTTTTTTTTTAAAAATTTGCCGCCTTCTCCCCCCACCCAACCCATACTTCGTTATATTTTGGTGTACTCTTTGCCTTTAAAAAAACAAAAACTTTGTTTATTCCGGTCGTTGTAACTCTAGCTCTCTGATATTTCGTAATGCCTGTTCCAATATTTTTCCCCAAATAAATTTAATTTATTTTAACGGCTTGGGGTTGCCCGCCCCCTCTCAATCTTTTGGGTTTCACAACAAAATGAAAAGACAAATTGAACACTTTCTTCTTGTTTCTTCACACTAAACGCATTAACACCCCCTTTGCACCACTAGGTCTTTTCTTGCTGCCTTAAAACTTTTTAAATTTTCCTTTCGGAATGTCCAAACAAAAACCCATTTCATCTTTTTAATAGCCTATCTCCTAATATTTTATTAAACAATTAATACATCCCTTTAAATTAAACCCCCTAAAAAGCAAAATACATAATAAAAAAACAATAACAAAAAAACTATTACACCTAATAAAAACTATTTACCAATCTCTTCATAAGTTTTAATCATCTGTCGTCCCTCATATACGGCTTCTTTCCTTAGTTATATTTTCCCCATTTCCGTCCTTTTTCATCATTCAAAATCGCCATTCTTGTTTACTTTACAAATTATGGTCCATAAAAGGGGGAAAAATTTATAAAATATTCTTATCCACTGGACATTGGGTACTTAATTCCCTTCATCCCCTCCTTTCCCCCTAAAGCATTGTTTCTTTTGCTTTTTTTTTTGGGCTGCCCCCCTAAAATTTCATAAATTTTGGTATCTCTCCATCATCTGGGTGTAGCCCAAATTTGCCATGACGCAGAAACCCAGTCCTGAATACCCGAGTTTTTTCCCTTTCCCCGTAATTTCATCTAATTTGGGGGTTTTTCTGACGAGCGAGGGTCTTTATTATTTCCTAGCTAAACAAAAATCTGGTCTTATTGTCTTTTTACAAACTATCACTTTTTTAAATGATGTCACGATTTTTTTTTAAACCATCCTCAACATCGTTTTATTTTTTTACTTACTTCCTTTTATATACAGGGGGATGGGATTTGTTTCAGTTTAAAAATTCCCTCATCCATCAATTAAATTTTTTAAATTGATACCCTTTTTCCGCCCCCTTGAATTTCCCAAAATATCTTGATATTCATTGACTAACATTTAATACTTTATGCATCTACCGTTTTCGTCGACCGCCCCTCTCCCTGGGATCTGGTCCTGTCTCTTCATTGGTTCCGAAAACCCAAATACACATATCTTCCCCCTCCGGTCTTTGATCCTAAACAATGTTTTGCCCTTTGTCCCTCGTAAAAACACCCTGTTACCTATTCATTGGGCCCTTTTTAGATCAATCCCAAAATTTGGAGAATCAAATTCTTCACTACAATTGCAAAACTGTTGTACCCCTTGAACTTCCATTTCCCCCCAAATTTTTGCTCTCGTTTCGATGCGCCTTCATTGTTTTAAAAAACTCCTGGTGGGTAGCTATAATTTTATTTTCCCTTTTTTTTTTAACCGCTCTAAATTTTTTTCCCACACTGCCAAAAAAATTAGCACCTTTTCAATTAAAATCTGGTATATTCCCAAAAATCCCCCTTTAAACTTAAACCGTTTTTTTCCCCCCGTTTCGTATCTTCCCTAATAAATCTTCCCCCCGATACCAATGTTTAACCCTTAGCCCTCCGCCCCCATTATCATCATGAATTTTATGGCTTGGTATTACGCGCGTGCTCATTGTTATTTCCGTGAACGCATCATGAATTCATTTTCTATCTTTAATCTGTCCTTAATGTCCGACATATTTTCCCCAAATTTAGATTCATCACCATTTCAATGTTTCTAAGTCCCTCCGGTATTCGTTTTCTAATTTACAATCCATCTAATTTTTGATTCTATGTTTTTAATTGTTTCGCCATGTTGAAGGACGCGTTTAAATTATCTACCGCGATTGACGATTTAACTTTTTTGCATTGTTGGATTTAAAATTCTAATGTCACAATGTTTTCCTTTAATCATTAACTTTTGGGAAATTTAAATTTTTTTGCCGATTCTTTTTTTCCTCCATTTTTCGAGATTATTAAAAGACTCAATTTTGCGTTCATTTCCTTTAAATCAAAATTAAATTATTAGGGTCCATATTTCCCAACGGGCAGCCCTTATTTCCTTTCTTTGGTTTTTAATCCAATAATTTCACAAATTTCCCCGGGGGTTTGTTTACAAACGCCATATCATCTTTAACATTCTCCCTACCAATTTTCTGTCTATATCCATTTTTAATTTAATACAAAATTAAAAAATTTTTAAAAATTTAAAACACACCAATGAAATGGGCTTTGGCCCCTTTTTTTAAAATTTAAAAATTTTTCAAATTCAATCCAAAATTTGATTCCCCTTTGGGTCACTTTATTATAATTTATAAGATAATTTTATCCGTGTCACCAATTGTTTAAAATTTTAACAAATTATGCATCCCTTGAGCGCCATTTTTAGATATCAAAAATTTCCCTCTCTCTACATTATATTTAAAGATCTTGCGTCCGGCTTGCTGGGGCAATGGTCCCAAAAAATTATAATCCTTTTTACTCTATAAAGGTTTAGGATCCGGTTTTTGCGCAGTGGGGAAACTAAAAAAAATATTCTATTCCTAGTTCATTACTTTTGGATTGACTAAATGAAAGATCACTTTCTTTTTTATAAACAAAAAATTTTAAAAAAGTTTATTTTTTCTTTTTTTTCAAACAATTTAATAATTTTAAATTTGGGGGCCTTTTATCAGATCTCTTTCAATTTACAATTTTACACCCCGGGTTCTTATCTTTTTTGTGTCCCCCGTAGACTTCTCAGTCGAAAAATTCTTGATCTTGGATCGTTCCCCAAACCTCTTCTGCCTATCCCAAACTGGTCTCAAACTATAAAAATTCAGTCCCCATTACGTCCTATGACATGTCCCCCCGATTACCACTCCCGAAAATTCCCAATTTTTCTTAATTTGCTTCCACGAAAAAATCTACGAACAGTTCAAAAGGGGTTTCAGGCAAATGAAATTTTCTGCATGATTATCCCTCAAAAACCGTTTTAAACTACCTTCATTTTTTCATAACTTTTTACCTTTTCCCACCAATCCATACGTTCGTTATATTTTGGTGTAGCTGACCTCAATCCCACAAAAAAAAAAACATTGTTTATTCAGGTCGTTCTAACCAGCCCCGTGATATTTCGAAATGCCTTTTTCCACCATTTTCCCCAAAATAAATGTTAATTTATTTTAACTGAATATCGGTATGCCCTTAAAAAACATTTTAAAAAAACGTTTTTGGATGAAATGTTCTTTTCCGAATCCCCCTATTTTTTTTAAAATTCCTTTTTTTCACATTCTTTTGCATTAAATAGATAAAACAATTTGCGTTCAAAAAAGTTAATTTATTTACTGACAGCAAATATAATGGGAAAAAATATTACTGATGAAAAAGCAGAAATTGAACCGTGTTTTTATGGGGCATCAATTTTTGCAAAATTTCAACTCTTGAACGTTTAACTGGTTCCTTTTTGAAAATAATCCGCCGCAGACCTCCCCCTTTAAATTTAATTTTAAATTATTATTTATGGATCAGTAACCCTTGTTGTGGCCAAAACATAATTGAAAAATTTCGAACTTAATATACTCGTAAATGTAAAACTTTAAGTGTCGGAAAAAGTTCAGAGAAAATTTTTATAACGGGCCAAAAAAAGGTTGAATGGCCTAATTACGTAGACAATACTTCAGAAATGTGGTTACTTTTTGTGATTTGCGTTTTACTTTTTTTTAAAAGGTAGTTTACGAAAAACTGCATAACGATTCTTTGGAACCCACTACCACATTCTGCTGAAACATTTTTGACTTCACAAAAACCCTTTTTTTACATCTTCCAAAAAAATTGACGGGCACGTGGGTGGTTTAGTTAAACTTCACGATCGGGCCCGTTCTTTTAGCATTGGGTTGAATTGCTTTTAAAAAAACTTAAAACCCGCATTAAAATACAAATTGTGGGAATGGGAACGTTGGTGACGGAAGTTCTTTCTTGTTAAACAAAAAGAGAAAAAACCAATTATCAATAAGTTTCTTAGCCCAATTCTAATGAAAACAACACTTAAAAGAAAAGGGAAAAATTTTTTTCATAAAAAAAAGCTAATGTACGGATAAACGATAAATTTTTGGGAATGCACATTTTGGAAGTGACAATATTTCTTTAATATTTCCCACATAAACAAATTGCTTTTCTAATCTTTGGGAGATATTGTTGGCTGTTGCCCAGGTAAGATCAATTATTTTTGGAAAGAAGATATTGTGCAAAAGCAGGATTTTGGTCCCTTCTAACATTATATCTATCAGTAGTATAAAATTTTTTCCCTCCCCTTTAACCAAGCTTTATAAATGGGTAAAAAAAGGGGTTTCAAGCGAATTGCACTTTGATTTTAAAAACTATCAAAATTTTTTAAAAAAATATACAAAGACTTTATATGGAAATGGAAAAAAAGGGGAAGAGGGGGGGTTAAACTCAAAGTTCTCGTTAAGCTAAAAACCCTTTTTAATACACACACACACACACACACACACACACACACACACACACAAAAAAAATTATATAGCATTGAAATAAGCATTTTTAAAACAATTATATTAATACAAGATAATTATGTACAATAAATATTCTTAGTTAAAATTTGAAAAATGAACATTCAAATATTTCGTCTAAGAGATTAATTGCAGTCATGATCGTTAATTTTGGTTAAAAATTTTAAATTTTCAAAAAACAGATATTTTAAAACGTTTTGTTGGTATTAATTTTAAATTTTTATAAAAAATTTATATGTTGAGACTTCAATCTAATTGGAGTATTTAAAAAATGTAATCAGAAATAGAAAATAGTGTGAAAAAAGCATTTATTAAACCCAAAAAAGCCCAAACCTAATCCAAAATTTTGAAACTTGTACAAAACCTTTTCGGATCTATCGAAAAACAGACTTTTTTGAAAAAATTTCAAAATTGCAGTTGTAGAAATGGGTAAAAAGAACGTTTGTAATTTTTAAAAATTAAAATTAATGAAAAATTGACCTCCCCCATTTTAAGCGTTTTTTGCGATCCCAGGGCAAAATTAAGCAACAAATTTGGGCTTTTTTTTAAAAAAATATAATCCCGGTTTTTAAAAAAAATCAATTTTTCAAATTAGATCTTGGACGTTTGGTCGGATGGAAAATCAACGGAAAAATGTCTGAACGGTTTACGCGTCCAGGTGTTAAGAGAAAGTAATTTACTACATATATGAACTACTACATATATTTATCCACTTATACGTTAGAACGGTCCGACAATAAGAGTTTTTTCCGATTTTTACAGTCAGTACCTTTACAATACTTTCTCTTTAATACGTACGTAGCAAAGCGAGAAAGTAAAAATATTCCCGTACAATTTATTAAGGAAATTGAATTCACATTATTACGAATTATAAAGGTATAATTGTATATAATTGTTTGATAATATGTAATAATTGTTTATAAAATATTCATCGTGTGATGACACGAAATAATTTATGGCAATAAGTAAAGAAAGGTTAACCAAAAAAATCAAAATGTTTCGTTGCCATGTACATTGAGAATGAACTAATCGCTGTATTGGTGCCAACGCAAGGGCGAGTTTTATATTATATTCCGCAATAAAGAATCAGTGCTACACGTACTTTCTTATTGATAATTGATAATACCCTGAGAAGAGGTATCACTATTTCATTACTTCCGATTAGGAAGAGCTATTCCCTAAAATTAAAGTTAATTGTTGATATGAGAGGAAAACGTTTAGTGTGGAAAATGCGTTTTATTGTGTTCAGAATCTCACATTACAAAAATACTTAATATTCTATGTTGACATTCACAAAGAATAGCAGATCCAGTTTTTCGACTGCCGCGGCATAGCAGATATCAGTTTTCCATTGGAGGCGGGGTGTTGCATCATGTCTCCGCGTTTTCACTGAAATTATCCAGTGAGGCAAACATCGTTTGTTGCACACTCGAGTACTACAATACTATGACGTGTTTTATGTGTACTATTGATTTCATCTATTAGATCTACGTAAAATGATTTTTAGTTTTAAATTATAGCCACGGTTTGTAACGGCGTAACACTGAACACGACCCAAGAGTTATGGAAATTAACAAAACTCTTGGAATACTAATTTTTTGAAATTTTCAGTTAGAAGGAATGCTTACTTAAATGGTGGTTTGCCAGCTGCGTTTTCCAGCCAAAAAAGTTCGCGCATTAAAAAAATGTTTATTGATTATTTCTGAGCTCGCAGTTTGATCAGATCCTTTCTGAGTTTCATTTGTGAAGCCGCAGATCAAACATTACAGAATAATTCTCCTAAGAATGGGCCGAAGTGACAGTTTTCTAAACAAGTCAACATCCCATGCAATTCAGAGAAATATCCCTCGGTCGCGACAATACGCCAGCTCCGTGAATACATTACTATGCCGAGGTCTAAGGTTTCGCTGAGGTATATGCACACAGAGTCCTAAAACATTGAAATTTAATTATTTAGTTGGAAACATCTCTTAACATGCACTCATATTCAGTAAAAGAAATCTGCCTCGTAGTAAATGCATAGCCACCTTACAGCACAGGCGCCGGAAACCCATTAACCAGCCCAGCATCTCACCAAGACTCAGGGTTTTAAAATAAACATAATACTTATCACACAAAAAGTAAATTTAATGTAATGTTTATAAAATATTTTTTTACAGAAGAGCACATAGCACTGCACTTCCTAATTTCAATTATTTCCGGTGGCGCACTATATTTTCTTCACACGAGGACATCACAATAGAAAGCCTCGTTGCCATTTACAAGTTAGCCAACTGCAAACAAATGAATGGAGGAAGGAGAATCTAATGAGCTCAAGGACAACGATCACAGAACTTTCAGTTATGTTACCAGCACTGTTAGAATGGTCCTTTCTTATAAAAATTGCTCTATACTTGGGCAATCTTAGCGATACACATCTGGGAGCATAATCAATCGATCCTAGGCACTGTTTGTGATTAATTACGGTAATATGGCAATTACAAAATACTTTACTAATAAATTGTTGGTACAAAAGAGAAACCAATATATGGAAAATGCTTTTTTTAAATATCTAATGCTCTGTCGTGTCAAGATTTGTATCGAAACGTAAACAGACAATTGAATTGCTATTTCCAAACACTGTTCAATTAAAAAAATGACTCGCATTAAATATATGTAGCGTTGTAGGTGCAACGCTAGAGAAACAGCCAGATAAAGTGAAATTCCCAAAGCTGCTGTTTACGTACTTCAATGAATTTATGCATTATCTCAAGACTTAGGGGACAGTGTCATGCGTTCTTCTCGCCTACGGAACAGGAAAAAGAATGTCAGAATACACATTTATCTGCAGTAACTCTTTGCGGGGTTCTGAAAGCCATTATTGCGATGTCCTTGTCTGACGATCGTGAAGCGTGTTTTACAAACACAGTACCTATCAAGATACATTGCTACCAGAAGCAAAACGTTCGTTACATCAGTCCATCTTTAAGCAATAAAAAAGTAATTTCCGAGGTTGTTTTAAAGAAAGATCGTTAAATACCTACCGGTCCCCCATATATTTTTATTTGACTTAACCTTCCGGGGAGCGATTTCCAAATCAGAAAGGAGCAGACTATCGTTAGCTCTAGCTGCCAAAAATGAATCAAGCGGAAGCATCAATTCAAACTGCGATGCTAGCAATAATCAATAAACTCAATATTTTAATGAACGAACATTTCAGCTGTATGTGTCATGATATTACGGAAAGAAACTTCAAGCAACTATCGTTTATCCTGTGTGGCATTCTAAAGCACATGACGTTTTTACACTGAAGGTATGCAAAAAAATCAAGTATTCCAGAAGTTGTGTTAATTTTGATAAGGCTTGGTTTGTGTCCAGCAGTTCATTGTTATGCCGCTGCATACCGTGGTTATTCTTTACAACAAAAGGGCATTTCCGTGGATTTAGCTGGTTAAATTAATAGTTATCATAAAACCCGTTATTATTAAAGTACTCTAGTGTGCTCGACGAGTCACTCGGCAGATTCACCAAAACGCGGAGAGTTTACGCTACGCCCAGCCTCGTTGGCAGAAGCTGTAACGGTGTCTGCTACGACGCGGCAGCCAGTTTAAACTTCGCGCCCGGAAGTAACATTAACTCAATTTTTTGGAATTTTTTAAAATTGTTTATGACATTCTTCATGAAAGAACAAAGACATTTTTTTGTAACTGGAGCTTCTGGACACGCTGCATGTGTGCTATTACTTTGAAGCAAAAAAGGCGCTTTCGATACTCTACGCACACTTCATCTTATAGAGAATGCGCATCTCTCTATATTCACGTTCTTTTTATACGAAAATATGCCTACGTAGGATAAAGTCCAAGTATATCGTACTACGAAAGACGTAAAGAAACAACGACAAAATGTTTCTAAATGACCAGGAAACGTATGAGAAGAAGAAAAAAAAAAAAACGTACGAGAAGAAAATAATGTAAAATGGACGTTGTATTTTCCAGAGGGATTGAAATAACGAAATAACACAAAGTAGGAACGTAGGGAAAGTTGGTGGAGCTACAACAACTTAATTTGTCGCAATATTGTCAATGTTTATGTAATATTATAAAGTGACAATTTCTGTCTTACAGTTCAGCTACCATTTGCAAGATTCTTAAACGAGGCGCGAAAAATACATACATTTTTTAAAATCCAAATGCTTGGTACCATTGAATTGGGTGTGTTCATGTTTTTCGTGTATGTATGTATGTATGTATGTATCAACAACGTCCGGGCACATTTAGCTGTAAATAAAATTATTAATTTATAACAACACAGTGGCAGCACTCTATCATTGTTTCCAGTGCAGCTACGGCCACTAAACTCCTATGACATACACGTTTACAACAGTATTCTTGATACTGTTAGCGATAAAATGCAAATGGATAGAAAACGTATGTAAATAAATAAAACAAAGTCGGGTTAGTTACAACTTTTAAAGCTTGAGAACGGCAGGACCAACTTTAATTATCTCTAATTTGTTAGATTCATCTCCTCTCCGAATAGTAGAAGTATTACAATTAAAATATCGGAAAAATTCACGGAAAAAACTATAGCGTTGTAGAACAAAACTAAATACTGTGTAAAATGCAACCCGCAAAACTCTGTTTTTGAATTATTTCGTTAAATAACTCTTAAACAAAGCCTTCTAGGGCATTAAAAACTAAAACTTCGATACGTTTCTTCAAGGTTCAATCACAGTTTTGCTGATTATGCGCTTCTTGATATTACCCCACCTGCTCAGAGACGTGCAGAATCTGTAACTAAATATGTGTGTGTGTGTGTATGTGTATGGGTATGTTTGTATGTGTATGTGTATGTGTGTGTGTGTTGCGTGTGCGTGTGCGTGTGCGTGTGTGTGTGTGTGTGAGAGAGAGAGAGAGAGAGAGAGAGAGAGAGAGAGACGGGGAAAGGGAGAGGGAAGAAGACAGAGGGAGATGAAGGGTAGAACAACGTCTGCCGGGCTCCACCGGTAATTATATATGATATTCTTATATTTATCAAAAATAATTTTCACACATAATCCAATTAAATCACGCGAATTAAAATAGATGTAATTGTTAAATAATATTAAATGTATTCTTTCTTTTCACGATTCAATTCAGCAACGATTGTGGAGTCGCGAGCTTATATCATAATATAATTATGATTAAAGTGGGTTAATTTGCTTGCCCTTTGTATTATTACGTACAAAAATGTACATAATAATATTCATATTAATGACAGTAATTAATTCATACAATATCAGACAATAACGTTGCACAATGTTAACTGCTTATTGAAAACACAGGTTTGAAAATTTTAAAAATTCCCTCTATTTCATGCAAAACTGCTAGAAATTTACAAAAATTGTACATGACCTTATTTCAGAATTTATCTTTGAGAAACATTCTCTTTAACATTGTTCACAATATACAAAAAAAATTAATAAAAAATTGTGCCGTTAAAAAAAAAGTTTTGGGGAGTTTCATGTGAAGTACCCCCCTCCCACACACACACACACACAATTAAAATATATATTTTCAAATTCAAGGGGCCACGACATCAGCCAGATTGAATGGAAAATATCCTACTTATATGGGTGAAAATCCTGCTTACGGATTAGCCGCGTTGTTGGCAGGCAGGCAGACGCTTTGCCGTCAATCGATTTTTTGGTACTAAGGACCTACAAAACAGATTCTGTCTACACGTGCTAGAGTAATGTACTGCATAAGGGGAATAGATTTATCCACTTTAAGTTATTAGGGCCGGCAATAATAGTTTTTGAATCGAAAATTCGTTTTTCCTCCACAGCATTACAATACGTTCCCTATATTGCATAAGAAAAGCCAGAAAGTAAAAAAAGGAAAAGTAAGATAACATTAAACGTTCTATCAAAATGAAATGTACGATACAGAATCATATTGAAACTTCAAAGGGGAATCTGACGTGAGTGTTGGATAGAAGTAGGGAGGGTAAGTAGATACCGAGTGGCGGACGCCGGGAATTGGAAGAGGAGGAGGACGAAAAGCCCATGCATACGGCCGAGCCCCGTCACGATATTTATTGAACCTCTCTGCTCAAGTGCTGCTCCCATAGATTTTACATGCCGCTGTTCCCGTGTCGTTACGAACAGAAACGAAACCTGTGACCCACGTCCGAACCTCTTGTCCAACCCTAGAATTTTTGTGGCGAGATGGGCTGCGTGCCCAGACCACGTAGAGATGCAGCGCAAACAGCCGAACTGTGTTTAACGTTAGAAATCGTGGTGTGAAGGAGTGTTCAAGTAGATTTGAGGATACAACTAAACATTGGGGAATCCCTGCTAAAACTTTTATGAAGATCTGATTTGGCTACATTTAGTGTGAACATAGCATTCGCATTATTGAAATTCCCTCCCAAAATCAATAGCTGTCTTTTTTAACAAATGCAGTCTAAGCTCGTACCTTTTCTAGAATTGCGCGCTGGAGAATTCATACGCAAGCAATTTCTCACGATGCCACGGCGTGTATTGTTTCGTCTTCAGTTGGCTCCAATTTAAATCTTCAACTTAGATATAATACATTTATGTATCCTTTAGCTACTTTTAATTTGTTCATATTCTACATGATGTATGTAGGTTTTCTCGGAACTAAACATTTTTAACACGTCTATTACATTGCCAGATCTACTGTAAAATATATGAGTAATTTATTTACATTTCACCGCATATTCTGTTTTTTTTTGTTGTAAAGGTCTTTTGTGTTTCAGTGCTAATATGTCAAAAACAGTGGCGCACCGAAGGAGAATTATTATGTTTCATACCCCCAGAAACCTCCAATCACACCCCAAAACACAGCTTTAACTAATGTAAAGAAATTAAAACGTAATATATTTTCTATTATACATTATATAATTATTAGAAAACCTCAAGTAGGCTGGACAATGAACCTCTTGATCCCTCCTCCCCACCCCGAGAGAAATCCTAGGTGTGGCTCCCCTTCAAGGGCCGACAAAATACTGAATCGGCTGTAAATGCCGGGACCAAATTTTGAAGAAGAGGATGACCATGATTTGATCCCCAGGTGTTGAATTTCGAGAGGAAATCAATTTCACGAGATCTTTGATCTGCATCCTACAGAAAATTTTGAGACAGCTTTTTCGAATTTGGACGAATTTTTTACCTTACCTCGAACTGATATTCTTCTGCGTATCCCTTAAATTGATTCGCCTCTTGCCTATTCCGAAACCCACGAGCAATAAAGTTACAATTTTAAGGATGAATCTGCTTTATAAAATCTTGAAAGTTATCGTATCTCATTTGCTCTAACCGTCCTTTGATAATTCGCGGTATCATCACTATTATTATTGTTATCATTGTTATCATTATCATCATTTATCATTACTCTTATTCAGAAAAAGATGTAATAAGTTGGTTGAATATATAATCTACTCAGGGTAGCGACCAGCTTTCAGAGGCTCGGCACACACGTTCCGGGATACTATTGATGTTTTCCTGCACAGGTCACCAGTATAGGTAAACTGGGGCGTGCGTGCCAGCCGCTGCAGGCCAAACTGCACAGGCGTAGCGACCTGCGCCAGCGACCAGGGAAGAATCCAATTCAATTCTTTCTACCTGCGTAGGCATGGCAACTGAGCGCGTTAGTCACTCCGCACGCCTGCTAATCTTTAGAGTTGGATTGTTCCCTTGGTAGAGCGTCAGCCGTGCTTATATTTACGTGTACAATAGTGTTAACTAGTGACTACGATTACGATACACTTTCTCAACACATTGGGTTGGCTTCTCATGTCTCAGAATTATTTGCCAGAGGTTGAGGTGATATTTATGGAACACTTAAGACATAAGATCGACCCACTGCAAGAAACCTCAAAGTAGCCAACAGTCACACATGAGGAGAAATAGAAGTTCTCATAACTGTTTTACTTTCTCGCTGCGGAGTAGAAAAAGTTGTGTGACGCTGCGGAGTACAAAAAACGGCGAATTTTCCGCAGAAAAACGTATTACAGAAAAAAGGGAAAGAAAAAGTAGATAAATCCGGTTGCTAAATTTAGAAAAATATCCTCTAACAAGTGGTGTACCCAGAATGAATGTTTCGTGGACCCTTGATACCGAAACATTTAATGACGGCAAAACTTCATTGTCTGTCCGTTTGTCTATGAAGAACGCTAGCATCGAAACCATTAATCCGATATTCTCCATGAATATCAGGAATTTGCATCATAAATATCAAAATCGATATTCCCCAATCTATCTGGCTAATGTCGCAGCTCCTTAAATTTGAAACCGATATTTTACTTTTACATGAAGCAACTTGAACGTTTTCAAAATTTTTAAAAAATGGCACCATTGTTTTTTATTAATTTGTTGTGTTGGATAGTGTGAAGGACGTTTGAAAGAACGATGTAGGTCTCATATTCGTTAAAAATTCTGATTTTTCAAAAATTGCAAAAGTTCAAATTTTTTGCCTCTTCCCACAACTACAATCAAAGGTAGGACAAACCTAAGACTCAGTTCCATCTCGGCAGCCGACCGAGACACATCGTGCTCCGATCGCGGCCAGTGAAACGTTGTTTTCATATTGTCATTCAGACAGTGAACTTAGTGGCATTTAATTAGTGGTAATACTCTAGTTCCACGGTTGTGAGTGTCTGAAATCAACTATACAGTCAGCCTGCGCGCTACCTGCTCGAGGATGAAGCCCACGGACATCGGGCTCCCATAACCTCAACAGCACCACCTCAGGTATCTACTCAGCAAAGCTGAAAACCTACCCAAATGCCATGTCAACTAAGTGTTTCCCACCAAGGACCAAGCCATAATCTTGACTCACTAGAAGGTCTCACCATTAAAGATTACATAAACAGTCTCTCCAACATTATTGACCCTAATGAAATACGATTTATTTCAAAATTGCAAACAACAAGTATGTATTTTCCTAAGCTCTAAAACAAAAACTGACACCCTTACAAACAACCATAAAGTCATTAAAATAAAGACCATGAATTGAAGCTAGACCACTTTAACAAAAGCCAAAAGAATAATTATTTCAAACGTCCCCATCATCCCTCACTCAGTAATAGAATGTACTCATCACAAGAACATCAAATTGGCATCAAAATTTCATTTATTAAAGCTGGTATTCCTGGACAGGTTCTCCCATAATTTGAGTTTTCGGAGACAAGTATATGTCTCCCCTGAAATGTAGGTCTACTAACTGAATCCACTACTGTATTATGATGGCTCAACATATAGGATTTTTTTCACAACTGATGAAATGGCATGCTTTAATTGCCCAAACAGGGCATTTAGCTGGACATGCCCTTCACCCAACACTCAATCACCATAAGACTACCAATTTAAGTAATCTCCATAGAATCTGAACACATTAGTAAAAAAAGCCTGTGACATGCCAGATCCAGCAACCAATGGAAAAGACACTGAAGTAGCAGACATACAATTTCACCATGAGCCCATGAAAAAAATGCCCACAAATGAGCTTGAAACCATGGAAGAGAATTAATATGGTCTCTACATCCCAAAAAAGAACTCTTTCATCAGACTCTTCATCACAGATTGAACAAGAAAATAAAAATTGGTCTACCCTAACATGGAATCAGGAAAACACCCTAAGAAGAAAAAGAAGATGCAAAGTAATTGAAAGAAAGCATCATTACAGAAAAGTCTACAACTAAATCACTAGAAGATCTTATTTACCCATTGAAGGAAAAATTGAGACTAACAGTGATGATTTTCCTTACCTACAACCAACTAAAAAATTTTATAGATATGGCATCGGGACCCAATAATCCAACCTAATAGCTAAAGACTTCAAATGACATTCAATCTATCATTAAAATGATGAGATTACCTATCCTTTACTTACTGAAAGATCTATAAAAATAGATTCACAAGAATAATAAATAAATTAAAAAGTTCACAACTACAGGAAGAAGAACTGACACAGAAATGTCTGAATAAACCCTCTCAATGAAAATTACACAATGGAACTGTAATGGTTTTTATGAAAGATTACCTACTTGAAATTGTTAATAAAGACACTAAACCAGAGATTTTGTCCTTCGAAACCAACTTCAAAGAAAATCATTTTGGAAAAATATCTGGCTATAAGTCATCTTTTCGAAATGAAATAGTACGCAAATTGCCAGTGGGGGATGCAATTTATGAAAAGAACGATTGTTTTTGCAGGAAATTCCTCTACAAACTGCCCTAAGAAGCCATTGCGGTCAAGGTAAAATTAATATTCATATAACTGTTTTGTAATATTTATATCCTAACAGTCAAAATTTTGACATCTATGAACTGGATAATATTCTTGCAGCTCCCTAAACCGTATGTAATAGTGGGTGATTTCAATAGTCATAGCAAATGTGAGGTTCTACAAATTGGACAGAAGGGAAAGTAATTGAGAGTGGCTGGATAACCACAACAACCTAATCTTATTAAACACTGGCTTACCTAAATTTTAATATAGTAATGGTACAGATAGTGCTATTGATCTAAGCCTTGCCTCTAATGATATTGCAGTAAAATTCCTGGTCTACAAACTCAAACCTATATGACAGTGATCATTACCCATTAACATTCATATTCCATCTAATGAACCAGTTTCAGAACTAGGTGCTGGCCTAAATGGATTTTACATGAACAAATTGGCAAAAGTTTCAAATTTTTTTCCCAATGTTGACAATCTCATTAAACCTGACAATCTAAACCACAAGATATAAATAATTTTTGAGTGATTTTACCAATTAATTATAACAGCAGCTAATGTCTCTACCCCCCAAACACCAGGAAAAATAAAAAGCACCAAGTGCTGGGGGGAATGCAGAATGCACTACAGTTATTAAAAATAAAAGAGAACCTTAGAAAATTAAAGAAAAACAACACATTAAAAAAGGGAATAGCATAGAAAAGCAAGAGCCTTGCAAGACTCACCTTAAAATCTACTATGATACAACCCTGGCATAAATACACACCCAAATCACCATCAAACCTCAACAACTGAACTTTGGCAAAGTTAAGTCAATCAGTGGAAAAAGTTGGCCTATACACCCAATACCTTCATGGATAAAGGAAATCAACACTCTGGACCTCAAGCTATTATTAATATTCTTGCTAACGCTTTGCTGACAACTCAATTAAAACTATGACTCAAACTTCCTGTCTGTAATAGCTCCAAATATCAACTCAAATCAAGAACATATCAGACTGACTCAGATAATGAAAGAACAGCATAACCAAGAGTTTCTAATGAGCGAACACAGTAGTACTAGACAAAGAAAAAATTCACCCCACCCTATAAATTCGAATAGTTTCCTAAAACCTGCCTAAGTTGCAGAATACCTACTCCAATTGTACAATTTTTGGTACCCCTCAATCCTTTCCCAACCAATGGAAGAACAATTTTGACCCAAAACCCAAACCAAACAAAGATCACCAACCAACTAACTTTCGCCCAATCTCCCCAACGCAATATATGCAAATTACTAGAAAAATGGTCTGCAACCGCTGAGATGGATATTAGACAGCAATAAACAGATATCACCGCAACAAGTGCCTTCAAACATTTAGATCTCAATGACCACCTAGTCAATAATGATACCGAATTGTGATGCTCTGGTTTTTAAGCAACATGTGATGGCTGTCTCACTGGATATCGAAAGGCGTATGAAATGGTATATAAAAACAGGCTGATTAACATTCTGTCAAACTTGCAAATAAAAGGTAACATCTTAGCATTTATCATAAATTTTCTAAAACAGGTATATTAGAGTCAAATTCAAGACACAACATCGCAACCACAGAGTTTGACAAATGGTCTCCACAGGATCAGTTCTTAGCGTATTACTCTTCATAATTGCCATCAATGAAGTAAACCTGGTAGTCCAACACCCTTAAAAAATACCTTTTTTCCGACGATATCACCTGCTCTGCAGTGGAAAAAACCTTCAGACAACTGGAAATATCATCCAGAAACATTAATAAAATCAATAATTGGTCAATTAACTCAGGATTCCAATTTCGAAAACAAAATCGAATTCATAAATGTTTTCAAAGAAGACGCAAAGGGTGGGAATGAAGCAATTCAACTTAGACTTGGAACTTTTCAACTCAAAAAAACAAGTGTCTGTAAAATTCTTGGTATGCTTTTGATTCTACTCATCATGGAAACAACATGTAGCTGCTCTCAAGTTGGAATGTAAAAGAGACAAATGTAATAAAAATGTTTTCGTCTATCAAATGGGGTGCACAATCTGAATGTCTAGTCAAAAATACTAAGCATTCATTCAGGCAGTTGGATTACGGTGCAGTAGTATATAACTCAGCATCAAGAGAACACTGAAAATGTTAAACCCAATAATCCGCGCATGTCGCTTAAGCCTTGCGCCTTAGAACCAGTCCTGCTAGCCTTTTGTGGAAACAGGAAATACCATTAGTCCTGGACGTAAGTTCTCTGTCTAATTATGCTACTCACTTTAAATGTCCCCCCAAATCCTGCATACACAAATATTTTCAACAACCTAAAACATATCTTTATGGGGCCCACCCCCAATTCCCACTACCACTAAGACAGAGGGTTCTAAGTACCTGAAGGAACTTTATTATTGATCCAGTTACCTTCAGATGTCCTCCCATCCCACCCTGGAGATCATAATGTAGTAACAAACATGACCTTAGCAAACAGTCCTCACCTTTCTTCTGGTCCCAATGCTAATTTCAAAATTTAATAACAAGTTTACAACGAGAGTATGTCAATTATTACCAAGATATACAGATGGTTCTAAAAGTGATGGTAAAGCTGGTTGTGCATTCATGTTCAGTCTCCCAATATAATTTGGGAAACACAACGTCTCCCAGATTATTTTTCCATTTGTTCATGCGAGCATGGCAGTCCTAAACCATCGAATTCAGTCTAAGCAAACAAATTATTTGCCTTTTCAATATTCACTGACTCAATGACGACCCTTTGAGCCATAGAAAATAAACACACAGGTAACCAATCATACAAAATCCAAAAATTTGTATTTAGTCAAGGTGAAAAAGGGACAGAAATCAATTTATTTGGATCCCCTCCCATAGGGCAATCGCTGGTAATGGGAAAAGGGGATAAAATGCAAAAATGGCAACATCATTTCTAAATTTTGATTCACAAATTCGTGGCACTATAAAAGACATTAAAGCTCTTCTGGACATCTTGCTTCAAATATTGGACTACAATGGAAATTAAAATCATCAAAATTACATCTAGTTGGAACTCAGTACTGGAACCAGCCCTGCCGAAAATCTGCCTTAAAAGAGAAGCAAGTTATCATCACTAGATTACGGATCAGTCATTTTAATCGAAATATTTTTATATATTTAAAAATGCGACCCAGAACCATGCCTAAATGTGGTGAAATAATATCTACACAACACCTTATCTTAGAATGCCCAGTATAGCAAGGAAAGAAACCTACTGAAACTAGAAACTAACCTCATAAATTGTTCAGCTCTGAAGACAGGTGTGCTAAATACTAAAATTGCTAGATTGTTAACTTAAGTAAATAATATAATATAAAATTGAATGTTTTAATTTTAAATAACAATCTGATGTAATGCAATAATTAAGAAAAAAATGGGCTATAATGTTGTAAATTGTTTGTAATTTAAACTATAATGTGATGTATACTTTAAATTTTATTGACATTGATTGTGTATACTTAATGAATTGTGGACGCCTAATTTTGTATACTAAATTGTGATACTTAACGCATTGATGTATACTTAATTGCGGTCGTTGATGACCTTTGATGTTAAAAAAACGACCTTAAATAAACAAAATTTAAAAAAAATTAAAGGTAAAGACTTTTTCTCGTAATGAAATCTGTTCGTAACGATAGATTCTGAAATAAGGTCCTGTACAAATTTTCAGAAACTTTTCAGTACTTTCCCGTAATTTTGCGTGGAAATACGGTGGAAGAAAATGGTATTTTAATACCACTAGTTTTCCTTTTTTATTAGGGGGGAGAGTAACGACAATTTTTGGTAGGCTTCATTCATGCACAAATAATTACAGTATTCTGTAGGATTTGAACTTAACTCTTTTAGTAATCTTATATGAGTGTATTCATTTCCCTTTTTAACAATCTTTCACCCCGGCTTTGCGTGTTCGCTTCCTTTTACTTCATGGACTAACGAACCGTCAAGGGTGATAGCGTCGTCTTTTGTTTGCTCTCCCTCACTCGACTGAGTTACAATCTTCCGGGTTTATCGTAGCGTGTGTGTGCTCTGGCCTACAGGCATACTTTCCCGTTCACCTGTCAGGTTCCCGACAAGTATATCGTAACGTTTTGCCGGGACTATAGACCAGATCTAGGGAAATGTCGGTGCGTCTAAAATATTTTTTCGCAAAATGGAGCTGTTCCCCTGAAGTAATACTTGCAGTCCCCAGTCTCTGAACGACCTGGGAGTGTAAGTTCTTACAAAATTTTGCGGAACAAATAGCAGAGTTCCGATAATTATTGGACGACCCGTACTTCTATGCTCCACTTTCGACGTATTTCAATTTCCAAACTCTTGTATTTAAGAGGTTTCTCTGCTTAGTTAAGACGTATTGATCTCAATGCACAAGAACATTTACAAGTAGCAACGTTTTATTTAAAATTCCGAATAACAGTATCCGGGTTTTTTTGTCGCAATCGTGCGATCAGTTTGAATTTTTTGGTCGTGCAATATTGTCACAGTCCCAAAAGACCTCACCGAAGTTGGTGAATGTCTGTACCACTTGCAGCAAATTTGGAACTTCCTTAACGTTCAGTCTGCGACTGGAGGTAACTACACACTCTATAGTGTCTTTTCAAGTATTCAGTCTTTGATAGAATGGGACAACCTGAGGCAATATGGTAACTGCTTTATTATTATTATTATTATTATTTTATTATTATTATTATTGATGTAAATTCTGGTATTAAAGGGATTAAATATTAAAAATTCAATAATACGTCTAAATAAAAAGGCAAAAATCTCACTAGTACTTACACAAAGGAACAATGGGAAACACTCGCCTTTCTTGTAGCAATGCACATTCCCGGGGTATTAAGATCTTTGGTCTTTGTGGACAAAATTATAATTATTGTTCTCTCGAGATGTTTAAAACAGTTACTTGGGGGTTGTCCTTTTTTTATCATTTCCTCCTTACATAAAACCTTTGTTGCATAGTTACTGATAATAATACAAGCTCACGGGATTTTCAATTTCAGGTGAAGTTAGCTAATTGAATTTTCGATAATCGTAAAAGGGTTTAATATGATTTCGCAGGATGAAACGTAGCTAAAAAATTTTCCCCCCTAAACCCCCCTTTCCCAAAAGCGCCCTTTTTAGCAGTTTTTTCCCTCCGGACCTGCCCGGATGCCCAGCCTAAAGGGAAAATTTCCCAGGAAGCGCCGATGAAGGCTGCCCCTGGAAGTGGAGCCCCTGTCGAAAGGCGATTTCACACGTACGGGCAAACTTCCGTCGCCCCTTTGGGGGGATTTTGGGCCGAACCTGTTTTCCCTTTCAAGACCTTTCTCAATGTCCTTTTAAATTACACAAAGCCCACACTATAAAAATTTCGGGAATAAAGTGCAAAATAGAGTGCCCCCAAAGTCCTCATGCTTTTTTCATCGATGCATTTCAATTTGATGCAAGGATATTTTCAAACAACATTTTCTTTTGCCTTTTTACTTTCTGATGAAGGAACAGTTTGTTTGTCAACTGTCTCAGTAATTATTTGTTAAGGAATTTTGCAATATTAAAATATTGCACCATTTCAAAAACTAAATCTTTTTAAAAACTAACTGGCGTTCTCTCCGTTGACTAGTGACTTTTTGAAGTCTTTATTCTATTATTGAGTTAACAGCATTTACTATTTGGCCCTTTCTTTAAAACAGGTAAAGATAAAAAGGGCGGGGAGCAGAGCGGTGGGGCCCGAAGCGTCTGAGGAGAATATCAATATTCTGTTTTGTCTGATACCAGCAACTTCATTTTATAAATTTCGCTTAATTGGAAGTACACGAGCTAAGTTAATTTTTGACAACATTTAATGCATTATTTATGATGTTTAGAAAATTTGTTTTCTTTTGGTATTAGATTTATTGATTCAAAATGCAAACCTTAATGAATTTCTTTGTGTAAAATTCCCTGTTCTGGAAGAAGTCACGGATGTAAATTGCCGGTTGCTGCAACCTGCAGTTGGCGAGAGCGCTGGGGGGAAATAGGCGAGCACGCGTGCGTGCGTGGGGAGTGTGTGTGTGTGGGGTGGTGTGTGTGGGGGTGTGTGTTGAGTGTGAGTGTGGTGGTGTGTGGTGTGGGGGGGGGGGGGGGGGGAGAGAAAAAAAAAAAATTTTTTTTTTCAAAAATACCGAGTAAAAATTTTCGAAAAAATAATTGAAAACGTGCCCAAGCAATAGTGTTTTGCATTGTGCTGAAGCCGAACTTCCCCAAAATAAACCCCGAAAACTACGTGGGGGAAGGTGAATTACCTTACCCTGCCACTACACATAAAACTATTAAGTTATTTCAAACAGACATTTACTTAATTTTTTTAAATTAATTTCAAATTCTAACATTTTTATTATAGAATCGTTTTAATTTTTCAGTGATTTGTCATTCAATGGAGGTGAAAACTCCAACCGTGGCTACAGTCCCCCGTTGAATTAAGATTACGTTGAATAATGTACCATTTTATAAAATAATTTCTGCAAAAAATTACTTAAAATAAATTTAAAATTGTAGCCTTTTAAAATGAAAAAAGTTTATTCGTAAAAATTATTTCCATTAACGTTTGGAAAATGTATTTTCCTTTTTATTATCAGTGTGTAAAGTTGCATTTTGTGCTGTGGATGTGCCCCGTTTTTAGTTTAATTTAAATCAAGAAAATATTACAACTTTACATTTTTTTTTTTTAAAGATCACTAACCTCATTTTAAAAATAACATTTTCAGAATTTTTACGATCTAAATAGATTTATATTATTTTTTGTAAATTTAATTTTAAATATTTACACAATTGCACGTTAAAATTTTTTTTGGTTTATTTTAAAAAATGTTACTTCCCAAAGGTTATTGTGTTAAAATTGATTTTGGAGACATCAATAAAACGTATTATAGACTATCATAATTTAAGTGAAAAAAACACTGTTTTTGAAATATTTTTATTTTTCGTTTCTTTCCCCCACTTAAGAGAAAAAAAACAGGGTTTAGATTACAATCGATAAATCAATTTGATTATCTCAAGCCAAATGCATAACTGTACCTTTCATGGGAATTTTAAATACATGGAAACTGTTAAAAATTCCCCTTTCCCCGGTTATCCATCCCTCGGGGCGGACGCAAAGTTCGCTGTCTGGGGCGCGCCCCTCCCCTCCCCCAAAAGACCGATGTCCGTAGGGAGGGACCGTAGTCGTTGGGCTCTTACTCTTGATTGATTGCTTTTTTTCGTTTTTCCCAGGCGCGTCCTGCTCTAGTCTTGCCCCGTTAGCGATTTTTTTCCGGGAGATTGGTGATTTTCCCCTCGCTGGTGGCAGACCCGGGCCCTGACCCCCCCGTCGGCTATGGGTTTCCCAGGTTCCCCACCGGGGGCCCGTCGCAGCCGGGTTGCTCCCGGCCCGGGACCCCCGGGATATGGATAGTGAAGTGCGGGGTAAGTGTGTGTGAAAGGGGGAGGGGGAAAGAGAAGAAATGAAAGGACAGATCGAGCGCGGCCCCGGGCTCGTTTGGTGGTGCCTGGTGCTGATGGGAAAAACCCGGGAAAACTACCGATCAGGCAGCCGGCCACTAAAATACCCCTCCAGAGGACTGAATTCGACCCCTGGGCTAGAGTCAAAAATCGGAGACGTCAGGACGTTTAGCACCTAAGTTGTTTTAAGTCGCTAATGATAAAATTTCCTGAGACGAACATACCCTCTAAATAATTGTTCAGAAATGAAGCCTTTTCCTCCATGATTTGCGCCAAATCATGTCTAGTCGGGGTTCCCACTGCGTTTAGCCGTCAATTTTTTTCATCCCCCGCTTGCTAGTCGCTCTTCCCCCAACAGGGGAATTTAACTGGGGCCGGCAGGGGGGACACCGGTGTTCCGGAAAGTCGGATCCCCCCAATAATCCAAATACATACTACGTTCACTTTAAAATTTTTTGTAAACCCCTTTTTTTCTCGCCTACCTAACCTAACTCCCCTTTTTAATTTTTTACAAAGCGTTCGGGTAAATGCCAAACACAAAGCCGACATATGTATGCAGGGAATCCAATTGGCTGAAATCACGTACTGATTTATTATCTGCTATCCCAAACAATTGTACTTAAGAATATCGCCAGACAAGTGCGAAAATTTTTAAATACCCTTATAATTTTTTCTTTTTATTGAGTTATATTACGGTAGGGAAGACTAAAGTTTAAAATTTTTGCGTTTTTTGTTTTAAACCTTCGATTGTTATGGCAGAAACCCAATTTTTTTCCATCAAAAACGTGATGTCAAAAACATTCTTTTTTGCACACAAGATCCTCTGGAGTCTCCTTAATTGACAGGTACTATTGATACTTGCATTTAAAAAAGATTATAGTAAAAAAAACATAACTTTTCTTTTAAATTGTAATCAAATTAAATAAATGCCCACGGAAAACGTAAATTTTGGGGGAAGCGAACAAACAAAGCATGTCCTATTCCAAAGGTTAAAGATATAGAGTCGTTCACTTTTTGTATTTTCCCCCAAAAAGCATTTTTATGGATTTTTTTTTCACCTTTCATGTAGAATTTACAAAAAAATTCAAATTTCCCCCACATTACTGTTTTTATAAAAATTATAAAAAGAGTGTTGTTTGTCATCTATTCCCCGCGTGAAAAAACGGAAATTTTTTGTACAAACGCGATAAAATTATAGACGCGCATTGTTTTCGAATGTAGTTTTTTGCACCATTTATTGGTTTTTGCCCCCCCCTTGTTCGACAAAAAAAAATACGAGGGCATTAATACTTGCATAAAATCTTCAGTGAGATTTATAGGTCTTTCTATTAACAAAAAAAAGTGTATTTTTTTTCTCCACATAATCATGTTCGTTCAGTTAAAAAACAAACACTGGCTTCGTACAACATTCACGAAATATCCAACACCCCAAAAAAAAAAAACTTTCAAATGTATTTTGACACCAGATCAGAATTCAAAACATAAACATACCATGGAAAAATGTTAATTATAATACATAAATGTAAATATATGGCATTGTATAATTTAGAATTTTCAGAAAAAAAATTTTTTCTATCCATTCCACATTTCATTGCAGTTTTCCCATTTTTCGGATGCGAACGGGAATTTTTCTTTTTTTCAATTCATCTGTACGCTTTTCCGTTTTTACGTCCTGGCAATAGTAATACATTAGCATTCAAAGGTGAGATACCATTTTGTTCAATATCCAATTTAAAAAAACACACCCAATAAATTTAATGGTGAATATTGTGTAGCTCAAATCACAAAAATTGTTTGTTTCAAATGAAGTAATTGAACAGTTTATTTCAGTAACCCCTCGAAATCCAAAATTTAAAATGCGCTTTTCGTCAATTTGTTCCGAGGATAAACACATCACTTATTCCATATTTACCTGAAAATATTTTTTTTCCCTTTAATATTAAAAAAAATTTTTAAACCGAAAAACGGACACTTTTTTTCCAATTTTTTCAACAAGACAAAATTTGGGGTTTGACGGTTTCTGAAATAAAATTCAATTACAAGAACCTCAGATCTGCGCACATGAAGTGTAAAGAAGAATGTCCTAAAAGGCGACCTTTTTAAAATAAAAAATTTCAATTCGATCGACGACTGTAATTGTGATTTTGTGATCCTTCTGATGTTTCAAAATCAAATTCTTTGCTCGTAAAAAAAAAATAAAAAAATATTCCTCCCCTACGTGAAAAGTATGTTTGTATGACCTTGGATTTCCCCTCACCATTATCGATATCTGCAAAAATTTCTGCCCGACATGTAAAAAAAAAACTAACAGTCAATATTAAAACCCTTTTTTGTTATTTTGGGTTAGTTTTATGCAATGATTGTAAAAAGGTGTTTTATGTTTGATTGTAATAATTTACAAACATCGAAATAAAGTATTTGAGTCACCACTTGGGAAAATAAAATAATGGAAGTTCTGACCAAGCATTTTGGCATTTTCGGGTTGGATTTTTGCGATCTCGAAGCTGACATGATGGCGTCCAGGATCCATGTTAAAAAATTTAACACGATATTTTAGAGAATAACGCTCTATTCTCCCTTCCAAAAAAATATATTACAAACAAAACATCTTTCTATTTACTTCCCCCTAAACCAAACCCTTTTTTTTTCATTGTATACTATTCTTCAATATCACTTATGGTAAGGTTTTTTTTCCCTTTGCCGTTTTTATAACATTGTTTTTTTAAAAATTTTATTTACAAAAACGTAGACATTTAATAGATGATTCCAAAAAAATTCTAAAAAAAATATCTGGAAATATTATTTTTTGAATATGTATTCAATACATCAAATCAAATTTTTGCTTTTTTAAACACAGTAATTCCTTTTCAGAGGATATTCAAACCCTCGTGATTGGGTATAACAATGAATTACAAGGACTTCAGTATCATTATCGGGAAAAATCTCTACCCCAAAATACCGACATCTTTATAATGAAAAAACCGTTAATTACTTTGTTGCAAAACGAAAATAAGAAAGCAACAAAAAACATGGTTATGGGGCAGTCTTATGGTTGAACTTCTTGTCTGGTTGCAGTTTGAAAATTAAAGAACTCGGGAAATGAACACGATAAAACATCAGCAAAGATGAAAATCAGAAGGAAACGCCTCTGACTGAATACACTTCTTTTTAAAAAAATTTCCCCCAAAACATTGAGAGGTCCCCATCTCTACATCGATAAAAAATGATTCAGTGCCTCGGCCTTTAATAACTTTATGAAAGAGAAAAAAGGGATCAAGGGGAAAGGGGGAAAAATGCTGCTAAGAAACTTTTTTGGGTTCTGGGCGACCCCCAATTCTTATGATGCGTGGGACGAGCTGTAAGAAAATAAATGAATGAATTAATATACGCACCGGTAGCGGTAGCTCAGTGCATCAACTGATGTTCCGGGGCCCTGACTGGGAGGTCCCAGGTTCGAGTCCGAGGGGAGGATTTTCGACACTAGCTTTTTAGCTGGTCGAATTCAGTCCTGTCTCGAGGGAAAATTTTAATGGCCGTTGTTCTGACTAGTTTTCCCTGTTCTTCGATCAACACCAAGCGAATGCCGAATGCCAAAGCTTTCATCACTGACAGAATACGCATTATGACAATTGCGTTAAAGAAAGGCTGGCGGACCGCCGTGCATAATGCACCGGAAACAGATTTGTTTGGATTACAAATCGCCGAACCACCACCGCCACCACCAGCTCGCCGCACCCCGCAGGAGCCCCCCCCCTTTCCGCGGGGCCCCCCCGCGGCCGGGGCGGCGGCCGGCGAAACCCCCGACGTCGGCGGCGTAAGTACGCCCCGCGTTCCTGAGAACGGCCGGCCCGGGGGCCGCGCACCCCCCCCCGCCCTGGCCCCAAGGGGGCCCCAGATCCCCGACGGGGCCGAAAGTTCCCGCTACGTTGGCTCCTGGATTTTTGTGGACCCCCTCCCCAAGGCCCGGGCCCTTTGTTGGGAATCGGCGGCCCATCTCCCGGGGGCTGGGGGGAAAAGCTAAAAAGACAACGACGACAGCACCTCCCAGCCCGAGGACGACAACGAGAGCCAGCACGACACCGACCCGGACACCGAGCTCTCGCAAGACGCCCCCGCCGAGCCCCCCGCCCCGCATCCACCCCGGACGGTTCCCCTGGATTCCGCAGGGCCCGGGCACGGATATCCCGCACGCCATTTTTACACAAGGCGTCCGACACATCCCACCGTCATCGGTGCCTATACGACGCCGTCCTACCTCGCGGTGGTTGGCCGCACTTCGAAAAGGTCGCCGCCGGGATACGGAAGGGTTTGCGTACCCCCTTCCCAACCCTTTTTTTGGGCCCCCGTGCCGAAAGGGGAGGGGCGCTACCGCCTCATATATGACATGTCCCCCTGGACGCCTGCCTACCGCTCGTCGCCGTCGGTCGCACTTCCGTCGGGCCCTGTCGGTGCTCGCGGACATACGCCAATACGCGTACGCCGTGCGCATCGCTTTAACGGGTTTTATCCCTCCCCTCAGGGGGGCACGCCGCCCCCCGGGGGAGGCGGAAAAGGGTTTTACCAATTGCGGTTCCGAAAATTTGGGGCTGTCCCCGCTGCTGATGCAGATGGCCGACGCGGCGGGACGCATGCCGACCCCTCCCCCAAAGTATTGACGACTTCTTAGTCCCGATCCAGATGATCTGCGTGCCGATGTGCAATCTTTCATTGACTATGGATTTCAAATTAACATTAAAAAGTCTCTATTAGAACCAACTTCCTTTGTTAAATATCTCGGAGTGTTTCCCTATCAAACGGGCCAAGGACCGCGCGCGATCTGTCCTTCCTCTTCCTAGTCCTATCCCTCCCCCTTAAAACACACTTCACTAACAGCACTACCATATATTCGGGGACCGGTCGGAGCTTAGAGTTGTCCCGACTGAGCGGGCCCGGGGGGAGATCCCGGGTTGGGGGAAAAGCCCCGACGGTGGTCGGATTTACCATCCGGGGAAGATCACCACCATCTCCCCAAAAACATACACTACACTAACGGGGCCAATACCCGGGATTGACCCCCCGGAAACCGAAAAAAACAATTAATATAGCGTGAAGGAAAAGAGTAATCGGGGCATTTCCCCCTGCCCAATGCGGCACAGACGGGCCGCCATCCCGGGCTTTCACAGGCTACTTCGACATCCAGTCGCGTGTCTACAAACCCCTGTCAGAGGGCGACCAGAGCCCTTCCGCATTCCTGGGGGGAAGGGCGTCAACCCCATCTCCGCGCGGACGTCCGCCCCTCGCCGGGGGGCGGGGGGGTTCCGCCCCCCCTGGCGCGTGAGCGGCGTGCACCCATGCAAAAGGCGCGACGCGGCCCGGGGAACGCGAGGGCGAAGCGGGGGGGACCCCTGGTAACACCCGGCCCGCTTTCCCGTCCCCGCTCCCACGCACGAAGAAAAGCGCCCAAACCGAAAAATTTTCTTTATTATTATTATTATTATTATTATTATTATTATTATTATTGTTATTATTATTATTATTATCATCATTATCGTCATTATCATCATCATCATCATTATTATTATTATCATCATCATTATTATTATTAGCCAGTCCGGATAGCGGAGATCGCTAAGGCAGTAGTGCCATTGATCTCAGAAATGGGTTCGAGTTCCTCCTCAGGCATGGGTGTGTTTCTGTGAGACGTCTATTCATTATCATCATCATTCCACCATCCATCCCCCAGGACTAACATCCCTGGGTATAAAAATTTGATTCAACCTAATGCTGGTCCCCCTGATTAGTTTACATGCAAGACTTGCAACGTGATAAATGATACTGAGCCCGTGCACGTGCATGTATGCGTGGACCAAGACAGCCGATTCGCAAGAAAAAAAGCTTTATTTGAACAAATGTACTAATCTAACAATTTGCATTGCACAAAAGGTGTGTTTCAGGATATCCTGGTTTTAAATCTGCTCTTACTGTTTTTAAATAACTACTCAATAATTAAGAACTAATGGTGCTAAACAACATACTTTTCGCTAAATTACGAAAAGTATTAAATTTCGAAAATTGACATGACCGTACTTAAAAATCTGTCTTAAGGAACAGATTTTATTAAGGAAAATCTCTATCTTCATAATTGCAGTTGAAGGAAGACGCGAAAAAAATTTGAATGTTTGCAATTTTCGGAAAAACCAGTTTTCAACAAACAAGAGACCTGTACCTATTAACAGTCTTTCACACTATCCAAAATCAAAATTTAATAAAAATAACAGTCTTTCACACTATCCAAAATTAAAATATCGGGTTTTAAATTCAAGGGGTCGCGACATCAGTCATTGATTGGGAATATCAATTTTGGAGAAAATTGGTTTAACGCTAGCGTTGTTCACGGATGGAGAGACGTACGTTTTGACGTCATTCGATTTTCGGGTATCAAGGGCACCAAAAAACAAATTCTAGCTCCACCACTTGTTAGAGTATTTCCCCCCCCCCTAATTTTATCAACTGAATTTATCCACGTTTTCATTACTGATCAGTATAATATGAGTTTTGGGTCGAATATTCGTCGTTTTTCGCGCAGCATTACGTAGCTTTTCTCTTAACCTGAATTGGTAACAGAAAGTAAAAGAAAATTATTCATTTTAAAAATATTTCTTTTTATTAAAAATGTTCTACACAGCGGATTAGCACTTTACAACAATGTTTCTACATTGATTGTACGTAGCAAACTTAGCGTTAACCTTAACAGCAAGACCAGTCCCTCTGG